>JAIPRN010004050.1:0-17322 GCA_025469175.1 Geopemphigus sp. TES_GeoC_2020 | reverse complement strand
GTTGGAATATATTCTTTTTTTACATAAACAGTATATCATTATTTTCATTTATATCTTTTGTATTATATATATATATATGTATGTAATTTATTTTACATATAGTAACTATGTTGTTTTTCATTTCCATATATTATGTTATTAATATTACTACTGATTTTATAATACATTTAAATAAGTATATTATAAAATCAATGTTAATACTAAATGTTGTTTGTATATACATGAAACGTACATTTTTCGTATACTATTCACCCAGATGTTTATAAAAAATTTTATATTATATTATTTATTAAATAAATAATTATATATATATATATATATAATAATATAATTCCATAACCACTAATTTTTTTAATTGATTTAATAATAAATTCATCTTTAAAAACATATACAATACTGAACTATCCTTATAACATAAAAAATTTGAAATCTCGATGTACTTATACAATTATGCATCATACGATTTAATAATACTCATTTATTAAACCATTTTAATAAGTATAGATTTATTTTATTATCTAATTGTTAAATGAAGTCAGAAATTCGAGCATTATTCAAAAATCGTCTTAAACAACATTTTCGAATATTTAGTGACATTTTAAAAATATATAGCATTTACAAATTTCAAATATTGCTTATCTATAATAATTAATATTTATTAATTTGTTTTTTTTTCTCTAATAGGATGCTTTAATACATATGTTAAGGTAGGATAATTAAACAAAATTCAATATAACACAAGCAGAAAATAAATTTAAACGCTCGTAGTCTTTATACATAATAATTATATTTTATGAGTAGAAGAATAATTAAATCTTATTTTAATATATAGTTGAGTATATGTGGTATATTTGAATATCAAATTTCGAATTAAAATTATTTTATCAAGGCATACTCATTATTAGGTTTTAATCATTTATATTGAAAAATTAAAAATTATAAACACTGTTTTGGAAATTAAAGATAAAAATTAAAACTTATACACAAAATGATATATTATAATAAATATACTGTGAATATGAATTTCAATAATTAATGAATAGTGATATATCTAACCACATAAATGTATAGTAATTGATGACTATCCATTTATTGCTATTTATTGATGCAGTGGTAAACTAATAAAGAGGGGTTTGGTAATAACTTTCACCCGAAAATTTTTAGGAAAAATTAATTTCTTACGAGACGTATATATTTAGTTAAAACTAAAATATTTTGAAATTTCAATGCATGTTATAATATAACGTGTTTGTTAGAAATGAATAATCTATTAAAGTTTATAATGTGTCTTGTTTAGTCATCAAGGTCATCCGATTTATTTATTTAAAAATTAACCCTCCCCCACTGAAATTCATGTCTAGGTACGCCACTGTATTGATGTATTTTGTCATCGTTATTGTTAGGATGTTTCGCAGTTATTTTTTTTAAATCGTAGAAAATATATTAATATGATTGTTAGAACTTGAAAAATACACACAGTCTATAAAAGTTCTTAAAATATTTTTAGATAAATATATAATAATAACGAAAAATAAATGTATGCAAGTTTCTATCTAAAATATATTAAATTATTATATGACCTTGAGAAAAATATAGAGGTCGCTATTAGGATTTATTGAAATACTCAAATTATTTTTTATTTTACTAGTCCTTTTTTAATAATAGAAACTAAGTTTTCATTAATGTACTCATAATATTGTCTCAATACAAGGTAATCTCAATTTTTATGTATATGTATATATAATTATACAGACAATATACGTATTATTTAAGCATTATATAAGTATTTTAGAATTCAGATTTTATGCATTATAATCTGTAATAAAATAATTAAAATCAATATGCAAAATGTAACGCGCTACAAATTCTGTGATTATAATTGTTAATTTTTTTCATATTGTTAAAATAGTATGCATTTAAATTTATAATAATTTTTCATATTTTAAATATTAATGTTTTATGTATATAAAACGAATACATTGCCAGTTGTATCAATTTTTTTACGTTTACAAAAGTTATTGAAAAATGAGAAATGTATCAAAGTACTAATCAACTGGGTAAAATTTGTAACTGAAAAGTAACGCTTATAAAGGTCATTTGAACACTTCTACATGATCAATAATTCACGAATAAAATTAATTTTAATAATAAAACATATTAACTTTTAACTAATAAAATTTATAATTGTTTTTTTTAAGTGTTGACTACAAATGATACATTGTTTTTAACGAATATTTATTATCCTAAACCGTAATATCTTGATAATTCAAATCTTACATTTGATTTTTCTAGTTTCAGAAAAAATTATTTTTGGGTCTGATATTATACAATTATAGTTTATAAATTTATATATATATATATTAATTATAGAATATCCTTTTTCCTAATTTTAGAAACAATATATGTTACTCAGTACTGTATCAGCTAATATAGAAGAAAGAATTCATCAAGAAGTCAAACAAGTTAAATATGTTTATACACCTAAGTTGGATATTAAGGAGCCATCTTTAACACCAGCACCCATATTTAGAGTATTAGATAATACCGGAGAAATTGTGAACAATTGTAATTTGGTTGTTGTAAGTACCTTACCTTGCATTAATATGCTTGTATAAGGTAATTAAAAACAATAATTTATTGATTTGTGTATTGATTATGTATATTTGATCGTAGATTCCAGAAAATAATGAATTACTTAAAATGTATAAATCTATGTTTTTGTTATCCATAATGGACAAAATTTTATACGAATCTCAAAGACAAGGTAGAATATCATTTTATATGACAAATGAAGGCGAAGAAGCTGCACAGATTGGTAGTGCAGCAGGATTACATTTTAATGATCTAGTATATGGCCAATATAGAGAAGCTGGTATATACATTATTTAATGGTGTAATTCGTGAAGTTTTAATAATTACAAATTTTTAGGAGTCTTATTATATAGAGGATTTACTCCTGAACAATTTATGGATCAATGTTTCGGTAATATAGATGATTTTGGTAAAGGAAAACAAATGCCAGTACATTATGGATCTAAAAATCTTAATTTTGTAACTATTTCATCTCCACTTACTACACAATTGCCTCAAGGTAAATTGTACGCAACATTTTTAAACAAATGAAAAGTATCTATAACTTTTCAGCTGTTGGAACAGCATACTCTTTTAAAAGATTACAAAACAATCGTTGTACTATCGTTTATTTTGGCGATGGGGCTGCAAGTGAAGGTGATGCTCATGCTGCATTTAATTTTGCATCAACTCTTAACTGCCCAATAATATTTTTCTGGCAAGTTAAATATTAACTAATAAGTAGTTTAAAAATTATACTTTATTACTTGTATATTAGCCGTAATAATGGATATGCCATATCAACACCAGTAAATGAACAATACCGAGGAGATGGCATTATTAGTCATGGCCCTGGTTATGGAATAGCTACTATTCGTGTTGATGGCAATGAT
This sequence comes from Geopemphigus sp. TES_GeoC_2020, assembly GCA_025469175.1. Taxonomy (NCBI): domain Eukaryota; kingdom Metazoa; phylum Arthropoda; class Insecta; order Hemiptera; family Aphididae; genus Geopemphigus; species Geopemphigus sp. TES_GeoC_2020. Next base: position 13,858 of record JAIPRN010004050.1, on the reverse strand, counting down.
ATTCTCGCGGTTTATAATGCTGTTATAAAAGCTCGAGAATATGTCATGAAAAACACAAGACCATTATTAATAGAAGCAATGACATACAGGTTACATATTTTTTGTATTTTAGATTTTTAATATATATAATATATAATATGTTCATTAAAACGTTAACAATTTATAATATAAAATTTATTTAGACGAGGACATCATAGTACTTCAGACGATAGTACTGCATACAGACCTAAAAGTGAGATTGAACAATGGTCAAATGAAAATCCAATTAATAGATTCAAACAATTTATACAAAAACATAACATTTGGAATGAAAAAAATGATACGGAGTTTGCTAAGGAAACAAAAAAACTAGTAAAATTCTTTATTAAAAAAATATTAGTTTTTTAAAACATTACTAACTTATTAAAATATTTTATTTAAGATAATGCAGGCGTTTGCAATAGCATCAAAAAAAAAATTACCAAATTGGAAAGAAATGTTTAATGATGTTTATAACGAGATTCCAGATCATCTGCTGTAAGTATATATTTTATTTTTAATTATCTATCTATTTATCTATGAGGACTGTAATTTTTTAATATTAATAGATTAATAATATAAATCTAATTTAACAGCTATACACATATTAATGAAATATTTATATTACAACTTATTGTCAATATTCAATTTAAATTTTTTATAAAGTTATAATTTTGCAGGGAACAAATGAACTCACTGGAAGAGCATATATCACAATATTCTAAATATTATCATAAAGATTTAAAATCATAAAAATAAAAAAAAACATCAGTGTATTTTACATGTAATGTAATTGTAATTATTAAATGTATAAATGGTAAAAATATATCTTGTATTTACTTTGTTAGATATAAAACATATATTATATTCACAATGTAATAATTTTTCTCTTAAAAAAGTTTATTCAAAAAATATAATTATGCAAATCATTAACAATACATATAAAACAGCAGTATATAAATTTTTGTTGTTTTATACAAATGCAAATTAATTTAACAATAACAAATCTTCAAATGTTACATACCAATATATTTAATACAGACTTTTATATGGTAACTATTCATATTTCAAATAAAATATTTATACAATTTTGTTTTTATTAATTTAATTGTTTCTAATGTCATTTTGATATTTTTGCATATTTCTATTCTGAAAAAATGTTTTTCCGTATTCAAATGTGGATACCATTATGGCGCATGCAGGTGCTACTTTGATTACCCTAGGAACTAAACCACTAAAATTTGCACGAATACCTCGTTTTTGATATAATTCAACAAGTGCTTTGAATGTTGAGTTTGATATTTTCCCTGGAGGTTCTGAAATTATTATTACTTTTCAATATATTGTACAAATATTGTTATACTTATGAAGATAAAAAGAGTAAATATGTACGAAACATAAAATATCCAAAAAGTCAATACAGTTAAATCACTTTAAGCCACACTGTAGATATCTTACTTTAGCAGTGATATAGAAATGACTTCTTTTTATTTTATGAAAAAATATGTAATATTCTTAATTGTATTATACATTTTATAGATTGTACAATTACACACCCATAAAAACATACGAATAAAAAAAATTGTAAAATACACATTAAACTACAACGATGGTGATTGATGAATTTTCCAGAATTTATATTTGGTATAACAATAATATAATAATAGTTACAAACTAAACATATTAATAGTACTTAAAGTGTATGCGTATAATTGTACAATGTATATAAATTATAATAAAAAAAAATTAATAATAATATAGGATTATTATTTATAATACTATATTATATAGTATAATAGTGTATACATATTATATATATAATATATAGTTATTTTTATTATAAAAAAAAAAAAATTAATTTTTTTTTCATTCAAATTCAACAAAAACTTTTTTCATATTACATCTTGCGATGATTTAATTGTGCAATTTTTCGGAATGTTTTTCTTGAATGGAGTTTGGTTTCTTTATTCTAGGCTTTATGGTTACATGATATAAATATACCTGTAATAATTTCTTTTTCAGTTAATTCAATTTGCCGAATTGTTTTGATAACATCAAATGGTGTTGTTATTGCTGCAGCTAACTAAAAATATTTATTAATTATATATACTGAATGTATACACAAAATATATTTTCAGTTAATAAAATTCTTAAAAAATATAATTATTATTTATATTTATTTTTGATAACAATATAATTAATAAAAATGTTACATTACCGATCCTGCAATACTTCCTGCCATGAAGTTATACATAAATGTTGTTGGTTGATTAGATATCTGTTTAATATATTCATACATAACCCAATATAATCCTTAAAAGAATATTTAATTAATTACATACAAATAAGCAGTAGAATATAATTTTTAAATTTTATAGATAATTAATAGAAGAAACTAATAAAAAAAGTTAATTAAATTTAATAATCATTTTAGTAATAATTACCAGAAAATGGAATATCTCTAAGTAAAGTTGAACCAAGGCCTTTCCAAAGACCTTTGTAACCATGGTATTCTAATAAACTTCTTAATGCTTGATGTACTTCCAAATAACTAAGTTTTTTTGATTGCATTTTTGTGCGTACAAGTTCTAAGGGGCTGACTGAAGTAGCTGCTCCAAAACGAGCAATACACCCTGATATACCCGAAATCCAAATTGGCTGATTTTGATTACTATTTACATAATAAGGTTTTGTGAAATTATAAAGATAACGTCTTATTTGTTCATATGATACAAAATAAACAATTGTAGCAGGCAATGCAAGGATTAATGTTGGACTTAAACCACTCCATAATGATGAAATGCCTTCATTCCTGCTAATTTGTTTAAAAGCGTCCTAAATAATTAAAAGGTATTTATTATATATTTAAAATAGTTTTTATCTAAATTTATTTACGAAGGTTCCATTAAATTGACTAGGTCTGTTAAACCATTGAATATTTCTGTAATAAGGACCATTGGTAACATTTTTCTTTAATTCATTACATGGGCAAATATGATCCATTAATCCATTAGAATAAAAAAAACATTTATGTTTAGCGGATATTCTGGCTTGAGCTTGCATGCGTACTTTAATGACATCCAACGGAGTAACTAAAGATTTTTAAAATTTATGTTAATAATTATATCTTTTAAAATAAATATATGAATAATTAACTCACCAAAAAAAGAAGTAATTAATGCACCCGTACAAGCAGCTGCCATTTGTTGTATTGGTGTTATTTGAAAGTGAGGATCATCAATATTCAATTGGTTTTTAGAATTCATCATGACTTTAAATTGGGCTATCTGAAAAATATAAATTAATATATATATAGTTAAGGTATTTCGTACAAATAATTTGATGAATACAATAAAAATAAATATAAAAAGTAATGAATAACAATTTAGTCAATCATGTATGTACATACTTATTAATTGTACATTTTACATATTCGTTACACACACATATATATTTCGATTTTGTCACTACAAAGATTACTATTATTACTAACAAAGTATTAATTTATTTATGAAAAATAATACAATAAGCATTTTTGAAGAAAAGTAATTGCCTAATTTAAAATGTATTAGGAAAATTAGTTTAAAGCTACTACACGTGATGAGTGTTATTTTATTAAATTATATTATCTACATTAAACAAATTTGCAGACTTATCATGGAAGATAACAAAAAGTGAAAATGTTGATAAGGTAACCAAAATGTTTTTTAAATCATTAATTTAGGTTAAACCCGTGAATTACCATATTTTAATTTGCAATTAAATGTAAATAATGTTCAATCATTTTGAAGATTTTTTAATTAGTTATGAGTTTTTAATAAATTAAATTTTTTTATTTTAATACGATAGATATTGTTTCAGTTATGAACTATTGAACAAATCTTTATCAAAAAACCTCATAAGTTTTAGGATATTAGTTATAATTGAGTTGAAAATATATGGTTAAATATTATAGCAAAATATTTCAATTATCAGAAAAATTTATAGCCAACGGTTTTCATAATGTGTAAATTATATTTCTTACAGAAATTGAAGAATTCAGTACAAATTATGTACCAATGATATATGATAATCACAGCAAAAAATAAAAACACGTTTTTATAAATCATTATTTATTTAAAAAAATGTAAAATTATTTATATAATTTCTAGACAATGTTTTCTAAAACCTCTATAATTAACATTTAACAAACAAAAAAATTTATAAAATACACAACCGTAAAAAATTACTTGTTAATAAAAATTTGTATTTTAAAAGTGAATTCTTAAGAAAATAATTCATAAATTATAATAGTGCATTTTATGATAATATACGAATATTTAAATATTATTTGTTAAAATTTCGATAAAATATCACATTACATAAAATTTACGTACAAATATTGTTCTTGCTAAGTATAATTTATTTATACAATAATTAAATTTAATGAATACTATCATATGGACGGAATATTTATAAAATTTAAAAAATAAGTTTGGAATACCAATAATATGACTTGTTAGTATGAGGTCAAAAGTTAAAGGTGAAAAAAAATAAGATAATAAAAATATATCAAATGAAGCTTATGCATCAATAAAATAATTAATATATAATCATATTTTGTGTAATTATATACAATTTTAGATATTGTTATTAAATTCACCTTTTACTTTACTACTTACATGAAAGCATAATAATTCAATAATTATTATTAAGGCAGTCAAAATATTAACTTATTAAAAAAAACGAGATTCAAATTACTTAAAACACCTATAGTTATTGGTAATAAAATAAAATTGCAAGTCTTACATAATATAACATAATAATTATAAAAACTCAATAAGAAATAAAATATAGATAAAAATGAAAATACAATAATACTTTGTTTTTCAATGTAAAGTTGAATTCACTTAATAAATTTGTATCATTACATTTTTTTGCTAATATTTAACAAATTAAAATTGCACATTGTTAAATTAACTGGTAAAATTAATTTTATTAAAAAAAATGAAAGGTATTACTGAAATGGGAAAAAATTGTCAATGTTAAAAATTATTTTTTAGGATCTTGAAAATTATTAAAAATAAATATAAATCAAGTTATTAATTAACTAATTACTATTTAAGGAGTTTTCGTTTAATTAAATATTATTAAAAATGATAGTCAATGACATTAAAATTAAATAAACCATTCTCGTTTCTTCTGTACTTGATGGCCAGTAGTAGAGTGTATGACAGCATCATCTGGGTCTAATGCTATATCAGCACCTCGATCTTCTTGTGTTACATAATCTCCTTTATGTCTAGCAACATATCGGCCAACAAAAAATGCAAGTATGAGAATTGCTATTAAAATAATAGAAAATATTCCTAGAAAAAGAAATTAAATTAAAATATATTTTATAAAATAATTAAATTAATTATAACTTGCCACCAATAAGAGCAGAATTAGTCTCATTGTATGCAGCTTTTACTTTGCCTTCATCTAAAATAGGAGGTGGTCTAGTTTCTATAATTGGTGGTGGATGTGTAACAGGTTCAACACCACAAAAATCTTCCTTTATTGTAGCTAGATAATTAAATTAATTACAGTAAAGTAAAAATATTTTTTATAAATTTAATTTTAATAGATGAATATTAAATTGAAATCTACTTACTATTCATTCCACTGACATTTGGAGGTCCATCTTGTTGAAATAATAATTTCAGAGGATAAATATCATCAAACTCTACACGTGATATGCAACCAACAAAGCCTTCAGCCATAGATGTATTACGGCCAATAAACATATATTGTATATTATTAAATTGGGCATCGGTAGATTCTTTAATATTAAAGTGAAATTCTTTTGGGTCAGATCCATCAACCTGTTTAATATAAATAAATATCAATTATTTTTCGTCATTTAGGATTAGTCCCCTTAGTTTTATACCTCCCCAAATTTTAATATCCTATTACCTATTAACTCACATCAGCTATCTTTGTACTTAATTATACATAAATAATAATGAAATTATAAAATACCTCCATGATGAGAGTAGAACCAGCATTTTTTCTTTTAATTCTTAGGTCATGATATTGTCCAAGACCAAAATGTTGATCTGGGAAAATTAATTCTTGACGTTCAAATCCAAAATCAAAAACAACTCGCAAATGACCTGTCAATTGAACAAATTATTAAATTTTATAATTAGAACAACAATTTAATACTAACCACTATTGGACACCATGATTGTCATGTATTCTTTCGAAATATTTGAGAACAGTCCAAGTAAAAATCCCTTTGGATTAGTTGTTGTAAAACCTACTCTTATGTTTTCTGCTATTGTTGATCTCCATATCCCTTCAAACTCATATTTAATCATTGAATTAGCTTTAAGAGTTACACCAATTTCTATAAAAATATAATTATTTCAAAATATAATTAAAACTTAACAAATTAAAAATTAGTTATTTAATAATTTAATTTACCGTCAGCACAAATTGGGCCTTTAAACGCAGTCCATCGACAATCACAAGTATAACCATCATATTTTTCAAAACATGTTCCATTATTGAGACACGGATTACTATCACATTTACCAATACATCCAGGAGAAATACCATATAATCCTCTTTCGGCATATGATTTTAAATCAACTAGTTGTCCATTCAACATAAATGCTCTCATGCAACCAATAAAACCATTTTGCTCATCGGATGATGATCCTAAAATATTAGACATTTGTAATTCATGCTTAACAAATATATAAATTATATACCAATGATTAAATCAGATGTCAAATGTATTGCGCGTACAGGTCCTGGAGGTTCTTTTACAGCTTGCTTTAAAGCTCCATTTACTATGATTCGACTTTCTTTTCTGCATTTAAATAAATTATAGTTTTAATAAATCTGACGCATAATTAATCTAAATAACAAACAAACCTATTTCTTTCTATAACAACCGAATGCCATCGATCATCATTCAGTTTATCAGAGGTTTCTACACGAACACTTAAAGGTCCACTGCCTGCTTGGTAATTGAATTGTAAAGAATGACCACCTAAAAGATAAAACTATAATAAATATTTATTATTAATTTATAACAAAGTAAATATTTTTACTTATAAGCGATAATTTTATAAAATCTTTGGGTCCGTGACTTTCAAAAATAATAGCATTTTCAATAGTTGTTTTAAATTCAAAATAAATGTCACCATTTTGTCCAAAGTCAAATGTTGGTAATCGAATTTGTGAATCTAATTTACGGAAAGTAACAACATTGTCAAATAAATCTGTAAAATAAAAATAACGATCATTAATATTTATAGAATATAATATTACATATATAAATAAATGAACTTACCATCACCTTCACACATTAACGGTCCAATTTTAAATCGTCCTTCTTTTTCATCCAATGTTGTACCTGTGTCCCCAAATCTAACTTGTTTAATTGGTAGATGCTCTTTTTCTCTTATATCACCACTGTCTGATAACCAATTTTCTGAACCTATAGACATTTTAGAGTAGTAAAATAATATAAATAATAATTTATAAGTTATTTGTTACCTGAATCACAGTTGCACCATTTAGTAGGATCTTTACAATCACCGATTATACCACATTGACATTTATTTGATCCTGGAATTGAACCACCCCAATAGTCCATTTTTTGATTATGTCTCGATACCCACCATCCAAATGGTCGAAAATCTAATCCATTTGCTAAGCAAACAAAGTAATACAGAATTAGAATTTTATGATAAATTAATCTTACATTAAATACCCGGAGAATTAAATAATCTAGACTGTTTGCAAGAATAACTTATTGGCTGCCAACAAGAGTGAGATCGATTAATAAGTGCTTCAATTTGAAACAAATCTGCATCATAAATGAAATCTTGTTTAAAACTTCCAGATTCTTGAAAACCATCAACAGTAATGTCACCCTCATTTTGATGTCTAACTGTAGTTACTATTCTTTCATCAGCTGAAATAAATATTTTTTAATAAAATAAAATAAATGTGTATTTTTTAAATATAATTAATTACCATAATATTGGCAAGTGACCGGAAAAGGTTTTAATGGTCCACTTCCATCTACATCTATTTTTATATTAGAATTTTGTCCTACTGGATTAACATTTTTAAAAGCACGACATGACAGTGGGTTCAATGCTATATTTATAAATACAAGTTCAAATAAAAAGTATATATTTCTTTAAAATTAAATTCTTACGTGTTTGGCAAACAGCACCTCCATAGCCTGTATTTCCACAATCACAAAAAAACTCATCAGAATTTTGCTTACAAGATCCAGAATGTTTACATGGGCTTGGGTTACATCGATCAATCATTTGACATGCATCAAATAATATTTCTTTTTCATAAAAATAACTTTCCTAAAATCAAAGCAAAATTAATAATTATTCATATGCATAAATATTTGAGTTATTAGCAATTACTCCTAGTTTCCAATCAGTTGGTAGCATGTAATTTCCATCAACTGTGATTAAACGCATACAACCAACAAATCCAGCTGTACCATATATACCTCCTAAAAATAATACAAATATTGAGAAAAACATACATTTATAATAATTATAAATATTATTTAACCAGCAATAAAATAATTCGCTCCAGTCATAAAATCCAATTTTCTAATTGTTTGCATAGGTCTATTATCCACATTAAGTTCCAAAAAATCACTTTTTAGTACTAATATAACACTGTGCCATTTGCCATCATTAAAACTTTCTTCATAATTGTCCAAAAATACATGAGTTTCATCTTTAGTCATTAACTCTACTTTAATGCGTTCATTTTCTAAGTATAACTAACCATAAATTAAAAAATTAAATTTTATACAATAGTAAATTATTTTAAAAATAATCAAACAAAATAATATAACATATACATATATATGAATTACCTTGACATATCCATTTGTCAAAAATTTGTGATGGGCTAATAATCCTCTTTCTTCATAAGTACGAAATGAAAATGATATATTAAGTTTTTTCATTCCTTCATAACTTTTAATTCTTGCGTAAGATGATCGTGTTAAAAATGTAACAGGAATATTAGGAGATTCCTAATAAAATAAGTTAAATTTATTGAAAAAAAAATTATGGTTAGTAAACAAACAAGTATACAAGTTACCAAACAAGTATATAGTGTATTGATCTTTTGATATTTTTGCATCAACCAAGAGTCTCCAGAATTATATGATTCTTTTACCAAATATATCATATTTGTTGAATTCATGTACAGATTTTCAATACATCCAGTAAAATTTTTATTAATTAACAGGCCTTCATTTAAGTGTGGTATACCACCAATATATATCTAATAAACATTTAATTAATGTAAGATATTTTATATGTACATATTTTGCAATATAATTTCAAAACCTCATGATTAAGATCTAATTTTTCAAATTCTCCTTTGATTCGACCCTCAATTGTAACACGATCCACAGAAAATATAACATCAAGTCTATTTCTCATAATAATTACTTCATGCCAAATATTATCATCCAATAAACTGCCAACTGATAAACTTGTCATCATTTTTGATCCTAAGCATACATAATTTAATAGTGTATTATTTTTTTTTATAAACAATATAGTACTTAATATACCTAAATTGATATTTAGTAGTAGTCGATTATCTTTAAGCTGTAGAGCTAAATAATCTCCTTGTGATCCAATACCATATAATAAAACTCCATCAGCAACATTAGTTTTAAATCTAAATCGAACTGATTCTCTATGAGCAGAAACTGGAGAATCTCTCAAATTCCAACGTACTAATGAAGTACCATTAAAATATAGACTATCTGATGCTAAAAGTAAAAGTAAAATGTATAAATTTTAATAATTTTACATCTTGATATAAAATTATTTGAATAATTACAATATGCACATCCATAGAGTTCTAATCTTAAAGAAATTCTGTCTCTCCATCTAGTTGGATTAATTCTAATCCATTGTGCTATGATTGGAACATCAAATATATTTCTTGCAGGATCATCTCCATTTATATTACCTTTGAATAACTAAAAAAAAGAAATATATATATATATATATAAAAATTATGGCTTTCGCTAATACAAAAATATTTAATTATAAAGAATTATTTGAAGTTAATTTTAAAACTAATACATATTGAAATGAATATTATTCTAAGATATGTATACCTAAAATGTTTATAAAATATCTAAAATGTATCATAAAGAAAAAATTATATATTAAAGCAAAAGAAAAAAATATAACTTAAAAGTGATATAGTTCTAAATGGCAAGTAGTATATTTAAATAACATTAATAAGAACAAAAGTAAAACCTAAATGTACACCTAATATTATTTCATATCAAAGTTTTATCCGGAGTGAATGATTTGTTTTTTTAATATCTATTAATACAAAAATAAACATTATCTATATAGTATTAATTGTATTAGTCATTTAAAGCCCATAAAAAATAATTTAATAAACTCATTGTTCAATTACTCAATTACCAATTAATTAATTAATCCTTAATTAATACTACTTAAAAATACCCACAATCAATTACAATCAATAAAATTATTTTTATAATAAAATAAAACATCACAGTTAGGATTATATTTTGTAGTTATAATTTTTAATTAAATTTTAATGAAAATTATCAAATATTGATAATACAATCTATGTATTAAGTTTTGTAATATTAAAATAATAAAATTGAACACATCAAACTTTTTGAGAAGCAAACATTGCACAATTAATACATTACAAAATATATATAAAATTAAAATGAATCAAAATGCAAATAAAAATAAAAGAAAACCAATGGACAAAACTGTACATCACTACTAAGTTTCAAAAATAACAATACTTATAGAACCAGCACAATTATAGAACTCAAACCTCAATTTGACCATTTGAGTCTTCTACATTTTTCCAACCCTGCCCATTATCAGAATATTGTACATAATATTCAGTGACAAATTCTAGGGTTGAAGATCGGCCTTGAGTTGAAATTGAGCATACCTTCATTCTATTTGAAAACTCAATGTTTAAGAAATGACCAAGAGAATCATACGAAGGACTCCATGCCATGTATCCTAACAAAATTCTCAAATAATTTTTATAACTATACATATCTATATATTTTAATATCAATTAGTATTAATAATATACCTTCTTTGATGATATTAATAAATATCCGATACTTCTAGTACATGATGACTATGTTATAATTTACCTTAGTATTTCCAGATGATTCTTTATATTCAGCATAGTCTAAACCATTTGAACCATAGCTAATACCAAATGTTTCTACATATTCCGAGGATTCTGCTCTACCTTGTGTTACTATTGATGTTACAGTCATGGTTTGACCTAGGTCGATAATGAGATATTGAGCAAAATCGGAACTGTATGCTGTCCATGCATTACGGCCTACAGTGCAACAGAAGCAAACAAACATTAAAAAAATAATACAAATTACTAAGCTATATTAAAATAAAGTGCAAAATAAACTATTGTAATATAAAATAGATAGTCCATATATATATATATATAACTGTCAACTTCTTTTTAGAAAATAAAACTCAATTAAAATTTTAAAAGGTAGGAATTTTTTAAATTATTATTTTTGTATTAATTATCATATATTTTATTTATGTTTATATATAATTTCAATAAAATAAATTTATGAATCTGATATAATTTTCATGTACACGCAAAGAATATAATAAAATCAAATAAATGTCTAAAAATTAAATTATTTCTTTTAATGGTACCAGTCAATAACATTTCCTACTTGGCAACTGCTTGTACAAGGCACGCATAATCACAAAACCCTCTTATTATGATTGACAAGAAAACAAATGAAAAACTGATTTTCATAAAAGCAATTGTTATTACCTTATGACATGCAATATATGTCACGAAACAAATAAAAACACATTTTACTATTCTTATATTATTTTCAAATATATAATATACAACAAAACAATTATATATTTTAAAATATTTTATTGTATAACAAAAAAAGTTACAAATATTACAATATTAAAACTATACCTATGTCTATAAATATTAATATATAAGAAAACAATAATTAAATTAATTTAAATAGGTTATTAATTATGGTTCTTCTTCTTTATTTAAATATAGTTTACAATAAGTGTTATCTTCTTCTGTAATAGTTTCTGCATTACTCATTAAATCATCAAAGTTTATAAGCTTAAAGTTAACCGCAGCTCTAGAACCTTTTAGACATACAGCTATTGTATAATCATCATATAAAAGTTCATGAAAACTCCAGTCATACATTAATTTACCATCAATAAATAATTCAGTATCATTTAATATTACGTCTTTTTTCAATTCATTTTTTGGTACAAAACAAATTTTACTAAGGTCAATTGTTAATCCAGTACCAGTTGCTTTTACATAACTTTCTTTTAAACACCAAAAACGAAAAAAAGAACTTATTTTATTTGTATCTGTTCCCTTATTAATATAAGCCCATTCATTTGTATGAAAATTTCTAAACATTAATCTAAAAAACTCATTTAAACTTTTCCCACCTTTATAACAATTTCTCATTATATCTATTCCTATAATAGTATTTTCTTCACCAGCTAAAACAACTAAATTCCCATCATGTGATACATTAAAATTTAAGTTAAAACCATCTATTATAGGTTTATTATTGTTATCTCGTTTTGTTTTTATTTGTGACCAAGGTATATGACAAGCTTCTGACACAAATTTTCTTATCATTAATTGTCCTATAATTGAGCGTTTAGCATCTCGTTTAAATACAAATCGACCAATTCTTTCTTTTTCTTCAAGTTGTATAGAACGAGAAGCTTTAGACCAATCACTTTCTGATGGAAACCAATTTGCACAATCAAATACCCAACGGACCCTGTTTGATGTTGTCATTGTAGAATTGTATTGTGTAATTTTCTTTATAATGATGTGCATTAAAAAATTATTTTCTTTAGTAAATTTAAACAGCCATTACGATACATTTAAACACCTAAACAAAGGAAAATATACAGCTGAAGTAAATTACCAATTTAAATTTAAAAAATTAATCTAATAGATTTATGTGGAAGTTGAATTGTATCGAACACTTTGAAAATACAATTAATATACTGATTTTAATTGATCATAATAAATATTATTGACTCGTATATACATTTTATAAAGATTTATTAAAAGAAAATTAATCATTAACGATTAAAAATATTATAAGCTATATATTTTAGTGTATACGTTATAGATATCGTAACAAATGTTTTTTTCATATTAAAAAAATTACTAAACGGTTATAAATACCTAACTGTTAAGTTTATATGTTACGAATATATTAAACATTAAATTTAATACAATTTTTTTTGTTTTGTTAATAGTGGAATATTGTTATAAAAATATTTTGAAATAAATAAATAAGTAATATAAATAACAAAATGAATATATACCAATTTTTTTTTTTACTATGTGATTGACTAAAACAAAATACACTTAGTGATTTAATAACACACAACTAACAAATAATAAATAAGTGTTTTTAAATCAACAATGGCAAAATTTATGTTGCAAGTATATATATTGTGTAAAGCTATGTTTAATATCAATGTTACACATCAAAAGTATACCTTATTAATGGATGAAATAAAAATATATTATTAGAAGAATCAACAATACTTATTTTTAAAATTAAATATTAATTTTACTAAAAACAATGTTTTAACTACACACACACACACACACACACACACACACACACACACACACACACACACACACACACACACACACACACACACACACACACACACACACACACACACACACACACACACACACACAC
>JAIPRN010004049.1:0-17337 GCA_025469175.1 Geopemphigus sp. TES_GeoC_2020 | reverse complement strand
AGGCCGTACCGAAACGCCGTGCGTGAAAAACGTTCGCCCGCGACGAAAAACGGACGGGGAAAATACCGACCCGAAATCGATAATTTATATTTATATATTCTCGTCATTGGCCCGGTAAAGGCTCGCGTGTAAAAGCGTATATTCACGTTGAACACGTTTATCGTTTCGCTCATATTTACGCGCGGTAACGGAGTCCGTTTTATTAAATACGAAACGACCGTGTTCGCTATTGTTGTTGTTGTTACAAAGCCGTATATCACGGTTTCCGATTAGAAACTACGAACGATGACGACGTTAAACTACTATATCCGAAACTCTAGGGATGGTTTTGTCGATACTTTGTGCCCGTTTTGCGAAACCGTACGGACGTTACGAATTCGCCTATTGGTCACGTTTATAGTACAGTATTGAACAGTTACGGAATTGAGCGTGGAAAGGAAGACGAGGAAGGGCCAATGAAGACGTGACTGAATGGGATTGAGCGTGATATGAGCACCGCTGGTGTGTGCGTGAATGATGCGGGGGACCGAGTGAAATGGTGGTTGAGGACCAACGTGATGGACCTCAAATTGCCGGGAAGAAAAAGAAGGTCGCGGTCATAGTTCGTATGCGACGAACGAATGATTGCACGGGGAGGGGGGAGAGGGCACGGCGAACGTTTATTCGCGCGTCGTTTCGTTCCGCCGGCACGCGAAACGACCGTTACGGACGCGCCGAACTGTAGTTAGGAATTCCGTTCGGACTGCGGGCGAATGAAAATGACAAACGTCGTATCGCCACCCGCCACCCACGCGCGCTAACGTTCATTAACGATCGCGATTTCGTTATAAAATTGATTAACTCACGGTTATTACGTGACGATTATTCGCGAATTGACGTAACCGCCGGGTTAGAATTTAAATCGGTTATTACCGGCCACGGTTTCCACATTATCGCGCACGCGCGACACTCGCCGCCTGCCCGGGACCGATATATTTCTTTGTCCGTCCGACGGCGTTTCCGTCACCGTCAAGGAACCGAAAAAGGCGACGACCGTCCGAATTGCCGGTATCCCGTGCACGTGATCGCCGCACACCCGAGTGTACCCGGTTATTAGGCGGGTTCGCCGGGGAGGGTCCGACGGGAAATCGGTCACGCGCTCCTCTACATTGTCGCCCGGGTCGCGCCATTGTCCGTCAAGACGAACGTGTCGACCCGAGCGAGTGACGCGGCGTACGGAAAACGGTCACGCCCCCTCTCGATTTCGTACGTATAACGAACGCGTCCACGGGCCCAGCGCTCCTACGAAACACCGACGGTGGTCCGAACCCGTCCGGACAATTTTCGGCGTGGGTTCACGGGCGGTAATGATTCAGACGGTTTACGCTCGAGGAAACCGCCCGGGCAAATCGAAAAAAATTACGCGCGCCAACTTACACACGCCGCCGCGGACGGTACGAAATTCATTACACGCGTCCCTCGCGGTTCGCCGTATCCCGTCGAGGAATCGAGATAATTCGCTAACGTCCGCGCAGGGACCACGACGGACGGACGGACGGATGTTACTGGCGGCCTTTTTGGCGCGGTGTCGCGGAAACATTCGGTGGACCGAACGTCGATGGCGCGCGAATGGACGCCGCGAACGAAACGGCGGCTGGAAGAAACACGGCGGTCCGATCGACAAACGGAACGAAGCGAATTTCGGAACTCGCCCGCGTACCACTATGGGAATTATAAAAAACGTTCGCGAATGTAAACACCGTTTCCGCGCCCGCCTTTTTACCGAACCCGACGTCCGATACCCTGGCCCGTGGTACCGTCGTAACACGTATCGCCTAATTGTCGTTATTATTCCGTTCGTTACGGTTAGGTTTTAAAAGTAAAACCGTCGAATTTACCGCCGTCGTTTTGTCGCGTTACGAGCTCCGGACGGAACCGCTTGCACTCGTGTATACGCCCGTATAAGTTAATAAATTCCCAGTCCCGATACCGTTTTATTCGTTTTTAAACCTTCGTTTAAAATTGTTTACCGTTACGTCGGCGGGCGTAACGTATTTCCCGAAGACCTGTCGGCCCGCGCGTCTTACCCGACGCGGAGCGAAATCGCTTGAACGCGCGCGAAACTACCAGTTACGTCGTCGTCGTCGTCGTCTCTATCGATACCGGCACGTCGGAAAACTGAGAACGACGCTAGTGACCCGGACCGTCGTCGAGCTTGTCGGGAGAGTCGATCGGCCGGCAACTCGCTACTATTATTATTACTCTTAGGAAAGGGATTAAAGGATAAGTAGAAGTAAGACCGAGTATATAGAGTATGAGTTTGTTGAAAGAGAACGAGTCGATGCAGCGAGGAGTGTAATGATAATAAACGGGAACGAGGTAAGTGAGGATGAGAGTTTTAAGTATTTAGGGTCGTTTGTACAAAATAACGGAAGGGAGGGGTTTGGACGAGAAGGCAAAACGTAGGACTAAGTGTGGGTGGATCGAGTGGAGAGAATCGTCCGGGATGCTGTGCGATAAGAGGATCCCAATGAAGCTGAATGGTAAGTTTTTAAAAAGTGAGACCAGCTATGTTCTATGGTTCAGAGTGTTGGGCAGTGGACAAGAAAATAGAGCGGAGAATGAGAACGCTTAGATGGATGAGGAAAGATAGGATAAGAAATGAATATGTAAGGGGAAACGTAGAAGTAGCGTCGACAGTGGACGAGAAAGAATAGACTTAGATGGTTTGGGCATGTCGTGAGGAGAGAAGAGTCGAGAGCAGTAAGAACTGATATGGAAATGAATATTGAAGAAGAAGCGAGTGAATACGATGAAGATATGAGGACAGCTGGTGCGTGCGTGGAGGATGTGGGAGATCGGGCCAAATGAAGGATTAAGACGAAGGTGGCCGACCCCAAATAGATAAAGGCGAGGGAGATGACTCTACGTCCGGCGCTGCTAAATCGGACGACCGGAAAATACGAGACGGACGCGCGGAAAGGTTACCGGGTCCGGTCGAACTGCCGGAAAACCACCGGTTTTCGAACGGATCACGTTTTCGCGCGACCCGAATGTTCGGTTATTAATCCAACCTCGTTTCGTTCCCGGGTGTATTTTTCATTTAGGACAGGTTAAACACACGCCTGTATACGGTTTCGTATAAAAAATTGTCGTCGACCGGTCCGATTGGACGGCGCGATCGAACTGAACCGTTCTATTCGAATAAGCGTCGGACGACGTCGACGGGGTTATCGCGCCGACGGACATTGGCGTACGTATAACGAACTCGCGGTTTTTCTCGCCGCTCAGTCACACGGTGACCCGTACGACACGGCCAGGCGCGTTCAATTTCCTTTCGGAAATAATTAACGGGTGGCCTAGACACGCGACGGTCACGTTAAACGATTTCGTAACCGCTTAGACTAATTTGGATTATTCGTTGGTGCGCCCGATATTTAAAGATGGAAAAAAAACGGCGATTTGAACGAACGCGGGCCTGTATGACGGCAAATCGACGGCCGACACGAGTATATCTGTTGAACAATTGAAATCGAACGATAATAATAGACCGACGGCGATTTTCCTCGTACAATGCCGGCTTTTACGCTTTCGGGTTGGATAATTAATCGCGATAAAAACGAAAACGACGAATCACGCGGTAATCGGCCGCGTATTAATTGACGTGCACGCCGGAACGATAATTTATTGTTCGTCACCCGTTGCCGCTGGACACGCGTCGCGTTGCCGTAATCGTCTAAATCGTCGGTCGTTACGCGCCGCTCGACGATCGAAAATGTGAACCATCGACCAACCCCCCCACCCCCGCGGGTTACCCGAACGAACGCGTTCCGCGTTACGACGATTTTCCACCGGGAAACGGCGACGACGCGGCGGTGCTCGAAATTATATCGAACGCGCGAAACGTATATACCCTTCGGAACGCGGTTTTCGAACGGGCGACTTTAAAGGCCGCCCGTAAACCGCCGGACCGGAAAACGCGTTCCGTCGGTTCCCGAAAAAAAAAAAAACGAAAAAATATTCGTCGTTCGCCTTTTTATTAGATACTTCGAAAACGAATCTCCCGAAAATGACTTTGACCTTTAACTCCGATATATATATATATATGTATACACCGTATATTAACGTACGTTACCGTTTGCGTACGCCACATACCCGCTTTCGCCGCCGTATTATAAATATGTAAATACAAGTAGTCGGACGTAACTTTTCCCATTACGTTATCGTGATTTAATAATAACGAAATTTACCGAAACAAAATTACGTTTAAAGTTCCCGAGCATCCGAACGGTACGAAAATACAAAATAAACGAACGAGAACGCGCCCGGATCGGCAAACGGGCGTTATATTCTTTTAGAGCAGCAACCACCCCCCATCCCACACGTTCGGAAACCGTCCGAAAGATTCCGGTAGACGGAAACGCGACCGCCGGGGTCGTTTCGCGCGCGCATTTATACGGCCGGGGCACGCGTAAGAAAAGATTAATCGGTTACGGGAACGGGCGGCAACAAGTGATCGAAACGAAATTCGGGGGCGAAAACGCGTACCGGGAAGTAGACGCGGAACAAACGAACTAATACATTTTTGTACACGGAGCCGCCCGCGTACGCCGCCGGTGTAGTTTCGGGACGGCCGTGACGATTATCGTTCGGGTTTACGGGTCGCCCGCCGCCACACGTATTTGTTATCCGCGCAGCGGCGAACGCGCACGAGAACGGGAAGTTATTTAACGAGCGCGCCGGTACACTTAGCGTATGGCCTGAGATCGATTCGTTTTCGCCCCGCGCAATATATCAATTCGGATCGCCACCGCGTGCGCGCAATTTCTTTTCGCGAAACCGTATTCGACGGCCGAAATCTCGAGGCGTTTTCTTTTTATTCGTCGACCGCCGCTCACTACCGTACGTGCCCGCCACCCGTCCCCTCCCTGGCCCGTATATTCTGACCGGACTGGTCCGTATCGGCGCCGCGGACCACGTTCCGCCCGTCCACCGGACAGGGGGGGTGGAAGGCGACCTCTCCTGTAAATAATACGCCGGAGGCTTTGGCGAAATCTCGGCGTACGCGACCGACGAATTTCGAGAGAGACGGACTCCCCGGGAACGTAAACGGATATCCGAGCCAAATCCCCGGCACGGTCCCGTAATCCCCCGACGTCGGATAACGGTGCGTTTCCGTTTTTGGTTCGCCGACGAAACACGATTTTCGTTTCGGTACGTCGTCGATACACGCGGAAATGTTCCGTCGTCGGTAAACGCGTAAAAACTAAACAACGTCGCCGATTCGTTCGTCCCGGCGGCGTTCGAACGTCGCGTTTGTCCGCGATGTATTCGGCCGTTAAACGGGCCGAATTTTATGGCCGACGTTCGAACGTCCGAAATTTTATTTCGTCCGGGAAAAACGTTATCGGGTTAGCCTGGCGCGGGTGGCGCAATTGTCGAGCCACGCACGGCGAAGAACTCCGAAGGCCAGGTGGTAAATATACGACGGAAAAGGGCGCGCGTGCGCTTAACGATTATTCGTATTTCGCTTCGATATCGGTAGGTCCGGGCGAGTAAAACGATAGTACGAGGAAATAATAATAATAAAAACCGACCTCGCCGTTCTCCTCCGTGAGACCGGGCAATAGTGTTGCCGGTACACGCGACCGTGATATGTACGACAATATAGGGAAAACGGTGACTTACGGCGGGCGGGCCGGTGGGATCGCGCGCGTTGTATACGGCGTATTATATTATCGAGTCCGATCAGGTACGGTTTCATTGCGGTGGACAATGCGCCCGCAGTGATATCCGATAAATTAGCCGTCCAGCCGGGCGGTTTTTATTTCCTCTCTGATGGGAAAACTCAATTTTCTTCACTTCTTCGTCTCGCAAAGTACACACACACACACACACACGTACATATATATATATAGGAAATGCCTACTCTCTCTCTCTCTCTACTACAGGACGACTACTCGACCGACAATAATATATAATAGCTGACCAACGCGAAACAAGTTTGATCATCGTCGACTATTATTGACACTCGAGCACCGTTCGGCATGGCTTTGAACTCTAAATTATCGGGATAATTACGAATTCCGACTATTGCGCGACTATACTACGCTTTATGTATAAATGACGCCGAATCGTGTTGTAGGTTTCGATTTAGGAAAAAAGACGTACTCCGATTAAAAACGAACGGCGTTTTATACGACGACATTCACGGGCGTTAAACGTAAATTCTCGAATAGACCATTTAATTGGTCGAAAACGATTGACCGACTCGTCGAACCGTTCCCGTTGGTTTCCGAACGGGGTCCCGGTTAAACGGCGAAATTCTCCGAAACGCCACTTACCACGCGTGGACCAACATCGTCGCTCGTCTCGGGAATCGCCTTTCGGGTATTTCGCGTTCCCGTGTTTCTTCCTAGTAAATTGAATTCGTCGCGAGAGAAACGTTCGTGTTTTTCGCGAGAATCAAAGGCGACGATCTTGATTGTTACTCCGCGAAGAAAAGGTAATTACGGGTAGTAAATTATTCGACCGAAGCGGCTCGGTTTTCGGAATCGTATTCATTTCGTTCAGGACGCCCCCCCCCCCCGGGAATCGATATTTCGCGAATTTTCCGCCGCGTTTATGACCGTAATTTACCGATGCGGAAACACGCGTGACACCGTCGCGGTGTCCGCACGCTTAACGTGAACCGACCGTGCCGGGAACGAAATTCGCGCGGACGCGACGTCGGTAATATTCCGCGAGCGTCGTTAACGTTCGTTTATATCTCGTTTATTTACGCGTTTCGATCGGTTCGCGCGAAACCCGGGGACCGGGGGTACGCCCCACCTGTCGTCCTATCGGCGGGTCCGATCCGGCGAAAAAGGAATAAATACGCCGGCGGAACGTCCCCCGCCTCCCCACCTCGGTCAAGTGTATCGTCTTACGAAGGTTTTTTCGCCGTTTATTTTCGCGCCGGTTTTTTTTTTTTTTTTAATTAACTTCGCGCGAATACACGCGCCACAACGGCGGTCGTTCTACGCGTACGGGACGGACGCCCGTTCACTGCCGTCGTAATCTCCGGGAAACCGACGACGAACCCTCACCCGTACACAGGCGGAAGTCGCCACCACCCGGACGGCCACTCGCCGCGCGCTGTACGGGTGTGTCGTGCCGTCGCGGCACGCGAGCTTCCGGACGGTTTATTTTAACGGCCGTAAAAAGCGGCGAACGTTTCGCGCAAATATTATAACGTCGGCGGCGAAAAGTGTGTCGTCCCGTTAACGTCCGTTATTTCGCCACGACGAAATTCCGTTCGCCTCGACCGTTCGATAATATTGCCCGACGAAAACGCCGTTTACGGGAGGGGAGGGGTTAAGGTTTTTTTTTGTATTCCGCTCGATCGTTTTATTTAATTCGACGGACATTGCCCTTTTTTTTTATAAAAGTACGTAAAAACAATTTACGTTAATTTAGACAATAACGAGCGATTACATTGTAACACTAAAAGAAGTATCCGCGATGGCTTTCAACGTTCATTTTCTTAACGAGGCTCATTGGCCGAATAATCGGTGGTCGGATAAAGCGCGTAGAAAGGCGTAGGTATACGTCAGAGCAACGATACCTTGAAACAAAGTAACGAAAGAAGGACAACGGAATCGATTTTATTATTCAATAACCCCGGAAGGAGTCTAACGGCCGCGTCTAATGGCTACGCTCGGCTAGTGAAGGTAAGCCAAGATAAGTGGCAAACGCGGCGTATAATTATGTTTTAGTTAGTGACTACACGGGCCGATAATGCGTTTCACGAATTTGCCGAAAAATTAACTATTTTCTTTTACGCGTTTCGCGCGTTACTTTCGGGGGTTAGCGTCGAAATGTCGTATACAACGTAACGTTTTCGTTTCCTACAGTTGCGGCGAACATCGTTGGGACGAAATACAAACTCTCGGAGCGCGCGCGTTCGGTATATTCGAAATTATTTTCTCACTAAAGGAACAAATAATAACCGTACTATTATATCGGTACGAGTTTAATGACGAGGCGTGTTTCCGATACGACGGCGATACGGATAATTTCAAAATAAAAAACGAACCGACAGTAACGATACATCTACGAACATATTACGTACACGAACGCCATAAACAGCCCCACCGTCGGTAAGTCAAATTACGAATTTCGGGAATATCTACGGTATCGTATTACAATCGCGTTCGACGACCGCGATATTTGAACGGGAAAGCGTACTTTTAAACGAGCCTCTTTACCCTACTTTTCCTTCACGACTCCATTTACCACCACCACCACCACCACCGCTACCCACTCCACCGCGGAATTCCACTAACGTCGAGCGAAGTTCGTCGGCGGTACGACGGGCCCTCTCCATCTTGCGAAGCAACGCGAAAGTAACGCGAGATGTGCGGCGGCCGTGGTCCCTCCGCCGTCCCGTCGCGAATACTATTACGAATTTTCGATAAATCCGATGATTGACGACGGCTCATCCGAAAATGTTTCCGCACCGAAAATAGGTTGCAATGGTTAAAATCGAACGATTCGGAAAACGTATTAAATTCGAGTCGATACGTTTCTATAACCTGGTGAATAATAATAATATACCGACGTATACCGTTGATAACCTTTAAAAAAACCCCAAATTACGAATAAATAAACGCGCGAAAGTCGTAATTAAAAAAAAAAAAAACGAAGCGACAATAACGTAACGGAGAAAATAATTAATAACGTAAAAAAATGACTATTTTTAATTGGATTACACCGAAGGAAATTGTAATCGCGTTAAAATTTACATTTTTTTTTAACGAGCGCTTCAATTCATACTCGCGAACGTGACGTTACGCGACCCGTACGACAATTTACGAGTCGGAATAATCGCAACAACGGCTCGGCGGTGCGCAAAATATAAAAATACGAACGCAATTAGCGCGTAATATTTATCATTACGCGTGCACGTAAACGCATACGTTTAACGGTCGGCGTTCGTTTAGCGCGCACGGATATATAATTTGTATTCGTTTGGCGGAAAGTTTCGGGCAAATTACGTCCGTAATATTCCTACCATAACCTACGACATCGGTAGTAAATACGTTTACGTCCGTCTATTTGTTAACTCGGGAAAAACGACGTATTTATATTCGCGACACGCGCGTATCGGCCGAAGGTTATAACTTTAAATCGGGTTTGGCGACGAATCGTGGCAATGTTACACGGGAGTAACAACATTTGCTGGAATCGGGCGTTTATCGAATTAACCGATTATGCTACACGAAATCAGTTCGCGCGCATTTTCGTACAAACGACGACGTATCGCGTTCGAAATGTTTTCGTCGGCTGTTCGGCGTATACTGCTCCCGGTTGAACGGTTCGCTATCTGGCTCGTCCGATCGCGTTGTTTGACTACGAAACATTCGAGAGAACAACGAAATAATCGTTAATGGCCTTCGCGTAGCATTAATGATGCTATTTGCGAATCGTCGAGCTTGTAGCGGACGTTAATGTACACTTATTGCGGTCGAGAGACGAACGGTATCGATCCGCCATCGAATAATTACGACGGAGCGACGGTGTTATTTATATAGTGGTCGAACGTTTTCCGTATTCGGTAAACGGATTGTTGTAGACGCGTTCACTTTACGTTTTCAATTCGCCCGTATCGTCCGTCGGTCCGTACGTTAATTCATTTAGCGAATTTCGTCGATTTCACAACCGCCTAGATTTTCAATCCTTTAATCCGAACCTCGGGACTCTCTTACCGACGATTCCCGGTGTTCCTCCGAGACGCTTCTAGCGACATTCGTGTCGTGACGTTTTACGAGAATAAATTACGTAAACGTAAAAAGTATCGTCGACGAGTTGTGTGTCGTCCGTGTCGCGAACTACTGTACGTTTTTCTAGACCTGTTCTTGTACAACGTTCGTCACTTACATTCGGATTTACGTGAAATCGTATATTTCTTTTAAATAATTCGAAAAAAAACCCCGTAAAACGTATTGTATTGTTCGCGTAACGACGTAGCGGATCGTTTAAATGCGAACGAAAAACGCCTAATTATTAATTAACGATAATGTACGAACATTACTACAAGGCGGCGTAACATTCGATATGACGGAAGAAACGCGGGCAGGGAGACGAGTGGCGAAAATTCCGAAAGCCGCGGGGCGGGCTGGAAGAAAGCGTACATTTTCGTTTTTTCTTTTGTTCTACAACGACGCGTACGCGCGTATAGTTATAATATATCAACCGGCGAACGCGGGCGGAGGGACGGACGAATGTATAAATAATAGTTGGTCAAAAGGTGTTCGTGTGAAAGAGATAACGTATAAGCGAGAGGGCCGCGGCGTATTATCCGCCGGATTAATTAGTTTAAGTATTCGGGCGGGACGATTTCGGCTAGTGACGGCGAGACGGACCGCCGCTCGTCGAAGAAGAATGAGGCGGTGGTATGGGTGTGCGGGGTAAACGCGGATTCATCGGCGGTATTGACCGGGAATGGACGGCGAGGTCGTGAACGGGTGCGTGGCCAAATTTGAGAGGAAAAATAATGGGGGAAGAATTTCGACGACGTCGTGCCCACCTCTTTTCGCTTTCGCGTCGCCGCCGTCGTAATACAATTTAATTAACCACCATCCCCGGCGCCCGCGCTCGCCACGGTTTATCGAAACGCCGTTTTTTCGGAGACGCGCGCCGTAGAAGACGACGGTGGCGCGAGCTCGGTTCGTAATTTTCGGTTATTTACGAGCCTCTCGAGCTCACCCGCAGACCAAAACCGCAGACAACCGGCGGCACAATAGACGTCACGTTCGTATAATGCACGTACGTTCTCTGTCCCGCGACGACGACGCACTTACCGCGATACGTTATTATTGTACGCGACGTTCAATAACTTCGCGGGAACGGGTAGTTTTCTTCGTCGTTGTTAGTTTCCGTGTTATCCTTATAGCTACAACGGGCGTTGGGGGGGGGGCCCACGCACCGAGAAAATCGAATAGACCGAAACGAAGCGTAATGGCGCTTCTAACGTTTTTACAGTTCCAATACGAATCGTTCGACCACACGGGAAAGCGGACAATTTTCGACGTCATTTTTCGGCCGAACGTTTTCGCCGTCGCTTATTTACTCCGGCTATCGTTACACAACATACGCCGTGCACACGATATTGGTTCGCTAATAACAACGTATATCCGATTTCGTGCGTCGCTTCGAGCGTAAAATTGACGTCTTTGGGCGTTTTAAACGAGTACCACCCGTCACCAGCGAATGTTTTATTTCGCCGTACGGTTTATAGACATAATGGATATTTCGTAACGCTTTAATTCATTCTGATAACGTTGAACGCGATTTATCAAACGCGAACTTAAATTGAACTAAGTTTCCGCACAATATACATATGTATAGGTTTCTTCTATTAACTTCAATTTATGAAATTTAGCCTCATCCACGGCAGACCGCGTACTCCAAAATGTAACGGAACGCAATTTACGTAATAACTAGAAATACCGTCGCGTGCGCGTGTACCCGAAAAATAAATTTTCGCAAGCAACTGTTTAAAATTGTTCCATGGTCGTGTCGAAAATAGAGGTCTGTCTCTCTCTCTCTCTCTCTCTCTCTCTCTCTCTCTCTCTCTCTCTTTTTCTCTCTCCGAAATCGTGTTGTTCGGTCGACATTTGATAAACGATTTACGTTCAGAAAGCACCGAGGTAAAAATTATGTCCATAACGCACCGTGTTCAATGCGAAAACACGAGTACGAATTCCCCGACGTTCGCCCGAGTTAATAAAAAATTCTCGAAATCTGAAGGAACCCGTACGCGTTTTAAACGACGTACGTATTATTAAGTATTTAAGGGAAATACGAAAATATGGAATTGAAATTGTTTCCGAGGAAAATTCGCGTTCGCGAAAATAAGTTCGGAATAGCGAAGCGCTTCTAGTTAATACGTTCGCCGGTGTACTACGACGAGAATCGCATTTACGACAAACGAAAAATTAGGGAGGCAAAAAATAAACGCGCGCTACCCGCGCTCGGCCGATAAGTGTACGTAATAACATAGGCGACGCACGTTTAAACTAAAACGCGTATTACGTGGCGTTCGCCACGATTTATTTATTTATTTATTTATTATTTTTTTTTTTTAAAGAAACGTTTTACCAAGCGTAAATCGTTCGCTATATAGTTAGGTACATTATTGTACAAACGGAGGAGAAAAAACAGACGACGGTCTACACATAAAACGCGTATGATAATAGCGACTAGCGTCGCCGGAATACTAACGGGTCGATACGCGTCGTGCTCAAAGAGAACACCGCAACGGCACAATTCAAAGCGGTAATGGATTTCTGTGGATCGTCAGCAGCGATTTGCATAATTATTAGCGTCCGACGCGATATATAATAAATTGGGCGCTCGGAAATTTTGCCGTTTCGATCCCGATTCGTGTTTCTCGGAATCGTCTTTATAGGCCGAACGACGTAATGTTTACGATTTTTGTTAGCACACACGGCATATGATCGATTGTACGACCTTTGAATGTAGCGCGATCGTATCACCGACGCGTATTTGTTTTTCGTTGTAAACGATAATTCGTATCGTGACGAAATAAATGATAATATTGACGAAAATCGTACGATACTAACGACGTGCTAGGAACACACGCGCGTACCACTTTGCGACGGCGCGCGTTTTAGGGGGCGAATTTAGAAAATAAGTGGTCCGCAAACAGACCGTCGTCGTAAGTCGAAAATTAAATTCGCTAATGTTCCCCTCCCCCCCTGTTTACTTGAAAAGAGAAGAGCTTAAGACGCGCCCGCCCGAGTTTCGTTTAATATCGTCGAATACGTACGTTACCCGTAGGAAATCGCCGAAAATGAAATTAACGTTTCCCAATTCGTTATCGAACGATTCGGCGAGCAATTTTAATAAGAACGCTCGAACGACGCCGAATATTTTTAAACAACGCCGTTAATTGCGTTTCTCGCGTCGCGTTTAAACGCGAAATAATCGTTCGTTGATTATTTTTTTAACAATAGTCGTGACCTCGATTATACGACAAACGGCTAACAATATGTTAATGGACCACGATTCGTCGAAATTTCGCGAAATCGGTGACGGCCTTATATATTGGTTAAAATATAATCTGTCCGGGAACGGGAACAACCTTTTTTCCGTAGAGATCTGTTAAACAAATTCGAACGGACTATTATTTCGGTATTTAAAAAAGCTTACGACGAGTAAACGGTTGTTCGTTGTTGTCGGGAAAACGCGTGGAAATCTAAAACTGAAATAAATAAAATTAGTTAAGAGTATCAAAATTAGATTCGAACAATTACCGAAAATTTATTACTCGGACGTTTTTTGCGTAAAGTAATAAAACGTTTCGCGACGAGTTTAACGATAATGTAGTCAATTTCCGCGAACATTTTCGTTTTTATTAAAACGAATCGTATTCGAAAACGTATTCACGTTTTCGGTGCTCCAAAACGACCGAATTGTTCGGCGCGTACACTTTCCCTCTTATAGAACGCACGAGTCATACCAACTCAGATTTTATGTATATATATATACTTTTTTTAGATTTTTATTTAAATATATTATACGAGTAACTCAATCCGTCGAAAATATAATATAGGCGAGTATTTTCCATCCATTACGAATAACGCGACCTACTTTGTGCAATATAGTTAGTAAACTACTCGAAGTACGATCGTCGTTCATTTGTCGCTAAAATGAAACATACACACGAAATAAGAAATACGAGTGCGTGTGTGTATGCATATATATATATATATATAAAGCAGAGAAACATGTTTTAAACATGTGGTGACAAATAAGGGAGAAAATATTGTCCATGTACAGTACGCACGTAAGAATAATGAGATTCTCCGAAGACTAAAGAATTTTTCAAAAATATATATTATCGGTGTAAATTGTTTTTGAAAATAATGTGCCAGGCTACGCTAACAAGAGAAATGTCACGGAGAAGTGCTTTAGGTTTTATAAATCATTACGCATAACAAATCAAATAGACGTACGAGATATTATGTGCCACAGATATTGTATATCGTTCAAGGTACAATATTTGTCACGTGTCTATTATATATATTCTTACCGTTGTAGAGAATATATTATTTGAATATAATATAACTATTATATACAAAAAACCATCGTTTTTCTGAATATAAATATATATATATATACAAATGGACAGACGTTTTAAATGTTCCGATTTTATGGCGACAAAACTAATGTATATTTTTTCAAATTTCTTCACAAAGTTGTACCGAACAATTCCCCACGTCGCTTTATTTTTGTACGTTTTTTTTTATAGAGTAGAAGGGGAACAGTTTTAATTTTCCTTTTGACGTAAACGAATGAAACATGAAATTGTGAGAACCCACCCCTCCACACCGATGGAGCCGCGAGCATTTCTGTCCAAGATTAAAATTGTAGAATTTAATTTGATTCGGTGACACGAATCTGGAAAATCCGGTCCGACTCGCTTTCGTCCTTCCGATTCGTAAAAAAAAAATAACAACAAATAATCGTGCCGATATTAGTTTATTAATTTTCGTAGAATTAAACGACGGAACTACGCACGGTTTCGTTAAGAATTTAATTGAAAATTAAATCGAAAAATTCAGTAAGTACGTCGATACAAAATAACCGTGAATTTGGCACGATAAAAGATATTTTTCGAACGAGTCGCAAATTTTTCGAAATTAATAGTCTCGTTTTGTTTCGTTGTTTCTTTTACTTACGCTTCTGAATACTAATGACTATTTTTTCGTCGGACTCCAATATTTTTCGTGCGATAATCAACGAAGTATTCCCGATAATGACCCTTAGTAGTCTGTGCAATTATATCGAATGTTAACTCGTCTGTGAAAATATTCGAAGTAATTTAAACACTAATTTGTCGGTATCCGTTCGCCACTGAATGTACACTATCGAATTCTCACGATTTACGCGATTGCAGCGTTGTATTTGAATTGCCTATTCAAAGAACCGTGTTAACATTTCTAACTATATTATATTCGATTGCTCGCGTTTCAATTTAATTTCCATTTCTTGATTTCGTAATAAGTTTGTCTAAATTTTGTACGTTCATTGAATTCGTGACGATTTTATGAAACAAAAAAGACGCGACAAATCGTAATAAATTTAACGAACCGAATTACCTACAACAACACGACCATGACTGTTATAATAACACGATCTGTGAACTATATTTTGCGAATTTATTACCGTAATACAGATATATAAACATACGTATTTAATATTTTGTTGTTTTAGAAATAATAAACGAGCGTAATAAGATATATTTACAAAAATGTAGTGATTAGATTTTTGAAAGCTATAAAGTCATAAAAGTTTTTACTTTCTTAAAAAAATCTTCAAATGGGTCTGTTTTGAACAAATTATGTGAAGCTTTAGGTGTTTCGAAGTAGGAGGGCTTTTTTTTATGCAAGCGGATTTGTGTCCATCTACCCATAAATCCGTTTTTATGGACTTATTTCACAAAATATAAAACCCATTGGAGAAAATAATGTCAACAAAAATTTATAGCTATTAAAGAGAACAGCGCCGTATCTTATTATGTCATATTTTATTTTTAAATATTCTGTTAGAAATAATTCAAGAAACAAAAAACGCTATTACCAGCGCCTAACAATAATAATATAAATATCGTACACACGGTAATATTTAGTCGTTTCTAGCGAACGAAAAATACGAATTATTTACGCCGTACGGATTTACAATATCATATTTCGCCGCCGGTCGTTGTATATTGTAAATATTATTGTACGCGACAGGGGAGGGGGTTATTTTATTTTCAAAATATATAATTATACCATAAGAAAGAGAGACTCGATGTTTTTAAATTTTCGTTGTCTAGCGGTTAACCAACTTACTAACGATACGAGCGTCGCACCATTGTGTCTATAACATTGTCTCGACAAGGCTGGGGCCATAAGTGAGAAAAAAATTTAACGTTAAAGTTATTAATTTGTCGTAACTTTTAACTCGGCTAATTCTAGACGCATTTCTAACTAACTTGACGAGTTAATTTTCGCTTGTATATAACGCGAACTCGACAAATTATTATTAAAAATTACGAAGTTATTCCCGTTAAAATAAATCACATTTCATCGAACATTTTTATTCAATTGCGCTAAAAACCTCGTACGCGTTAATAACTCACCAATAAAATAGTTCGCAAGAAACGAAAATAACGTAATTAACGGATAGCCCATTTTCGTACGGCGCTTAAACTGAAAACTTAATTTTTTTCCTTAATCAACTTCAACGGTACCAATTCGTAATTAAAATGAATTAGCCCGCGGCCTCGATTGTCGACGCGAATCGTCCGTACGTTTTCCAAACTTAAGCGTTGAATCGTTTACGCCGAAATGCTATAATTGCAAGCAAACTAAATCGAAAAACTCGTTCAAATATAAATACGAAATACCTACCTATTAATTAAAGTAGCACGTACCCCCGCGTCCTTTTCTTTGGTGGAATATGGTCTAAATAAAGCATCAAAGTATTTTGCGAAGAATTTGAAAAGAAAAAAAGGTTAATTTCATTAAAAGCGAACTTGCGGACGGCGTGTACATTGAAAACATCTGACATTTTTCAAATAATGTAACGTTAAATGATTTTTCGGAATTCGTTTGAAACATTTTATTCGCGTTTTACAAATTATTCACGTTGCGCAAACACAAAACAGCGCGACAAAGACGCTAAGATCTCAACAAATTCTTATGAAACGAACGCCGCTCGCGTGTTTACTCGATTAACGAAAAATTATATAAAATACGGTCTCGAGTCCGTTTAACACGTAAGTTCCATGCCATTTTTGTAACTATAAAGGAAAACTCGGCCACTAGGAATTTAACTCAGAATGAAATTTCGATTCGTTGTCAGCTTACGCGATAACGTTTATGAAATCCGCGACGAGATCGGAATACGTTTGATGCGAAAACATTCGTTCAAGATCGTCAGCAAGAGGATTTTACACAAGCAACAATCAATAATAAACGCCGACGAAGTATAGACTTATTTTTCTCTCGTTGGCCATCGATCGTCCGGATTTACATGAGTTCAAAAATCGCGTTTGTTAAACGTAACGTTAATTTACGTTCGACTTAACGTGTACAATTTGAGAATAATGCGTCGGTAAATATGAGAAAACGGTGATTTTAAAAAACGTAAACACTTAGCGATGAATCACGGCTGGTACGAACTTGTAATTAAACGAACAAAACGTTACGATTTTTCGTACGAATTACGTGGTATTTGTGTAAACGCGGCCGAAATGTTCGAATCGTCGATTTACTTAAGCGCTCGAAAATAAAACGGCAT
>JAIPRN010004048.1:0-17343 GCA_025469175.1 Geopemphigus sp. TES_GeoC_2020 | reverse complement strand
CAAACGATAAATATTATCGCTTGTTATTAATATTTAAATAATTCAACAAGTATATTAGAAGCATTATCTGTAAAAAACTCCAATAAGTGGCTTAATCATTATTCATTGTCAATATAAAACACTCATCTTGTTATATACATAATGTATGGATACTATTTATCGTATTCATATTATTTATATTGATAGGTCATTTAATTTTGTTTCAACTGTAATAAATAATGAAACAAACTTTAAGCTAAATATTACTTCATACATATACATGCATTATGTTGTAGTGAATTCAAGAGTATCGTCAAAAAAAGTTACATTTTCAGATGTTAAAATTTTAATATCGATTAATTTTATTTCAGTCTTGACAGCAATGAACACACGTTTAAGAAATAAAAAAGTGGACAGTATATAGACATTTGGTTTGAGTCTTATCATAAAAAACTATGAACATTTCATAACCGTATCTATACGTTACTCATATAGCAAAGCGATTGTTAGATATTGATATTGGTTAAATAACTCACAGAAATATATTACGGATATTGCATCGAATAAACTCTGTAAACTATTTAATTTTTAATAAAAGGCAATATTATTTATTGTTTGAATTTAAATAATAGTAAAACAACATGTACATATCTTACCTGTTAACCTATTTGTTTTAAAAACTTTAAATATCATGATTCCATCAAAATTAACATTGAAACTTTTAATTAAATAGAAAATTATTTTTACATTATCATAGACTTCAGCAAATAATTAACAACTAAACATACCTCATCGGAGTCCTTTAATGGTATTTTAACTACGTTGTTCATGTTTTGACCATACGAACCATATGACCTAATGAATACGTATCGACCAACACCGTGTAAAACTATAAAATAAAGTTTTATCGTTTTATATGTTATTATTCCTCAAAAAAGTAAAAAAAAAAATCAAATTACGACGTATCCAGCAGAACTTCTGGAGCGTCCGATCCAATTATAAAACACGTTCTCGAACAATGGCTTGTAATGGCGCGTGAAAACGGCGTCGCCAAACGAGACTTGAACGCCCATAGCATACATCTATATCATCTATCCACTGCATACAATACGATGTTACCAATGAAGCGTTATACCACAATACATAACCGGCATTAACCATTATGGTGGAACAGGTGGTTAGTACGGACTACCAGTCGTGATATCGTTTGCGGTACATGTTGATAAGAGAATTGCGCGGTATGGATTAGAGCATCGGTCCGTCCTATGATGTAATTGCCAATATGAAACGCCAAAGAAATAAAATAGTTGAAAAATGAGACAATCGTTTTATCGAATTTTATTTAGCGACATGTCTAACCACGTCTATTTTCCACGGGATTACAATTTTAATTTGACGAAGCGTTAGGCTTTTTCCAATAGTCCACCCCGTCCATTACACATATACGTAAATATTTCTCAAATATGCATATCAATGACACTTGTGGTATTTTTAATGGATGAAATTATAAATTTATAGCGTTAATTAAACGAACAATCATCGAAATTTATATTGGTTATTATTATTAACAATGTACCGAATTATCTACGTAAGATAATTTGGAAAAATGTAATTTTCAGTGAAGTAGGAACGTTTTTTTATTGACGTCCGCCAATAAACGTTTTAATTGAAACACGGGAGATGGTATTAATTTCAAGTTTCGTCTTACACGTTTGTGATTTATACTGATTACGTACTGAATATTTATGCAAACGGAATTAGTAATGGCTTGCTATACAATTTCTAAAACATTAATAATAATTAAAATGCGCGTGAAAAAAGTTATATTATTAAATACATTAGTAATACCTCTATTTGATAACCACGGAAACTAATTTTGGGAAAGGGTTCACATATTGGCGTTTTATATTTCATATAAAAATCAAAATTGAAAAAAAAACGAATTATTAATAAAAAATCTTTGGAAAATTCTACGAATGTTCATGTATAGTTTTACGATTGTAATTATCCTAATCAAAATGTATAAGGATTTTTGGAATTCATAAAATTGTAGAATTTCACATGATTACTAATAATATTACGACCAAAATTTTGAATAAAATTTATTTATTCTCTAGCTAATTTATATCCAGGACAACACTCGTATATTAATAAACGTAATAGAATTATTTATTTATTGACTTAAAAATTACTTTATTAGAGCAGCGAACATAATTATATAAATGCATAGTCTTATACCGATGATCTGGACTCAATTATTAATTTGGAAATAGTTTTCAAACAATCTATTCTTTCGAAATGTCTGATAATGTAAGACAATATATATTTATGTATCTCTTTATTTACAACTTATACGTAGATTTATACATTAAATTAATTAATTAAAATAAAACATACGCAAAATGCTGATATTTAACAAAGTTTTTTAATGTTTATAATAGTATACGTGATAAAATGTTTTAATTAATTTATTAACACATTGCATTGGAAACCGTATAAAGTATATTAATTTAATTATACACTAGAATTATAGCCACACAAAAACAAAAAATTATCTTTTGGTTTGAACTTGTTTAATGCGACAGAATAATGCGACGAATTTACAAAATGCGAAACAGATGCTCGAATCGCGAAATAACGAAAACCAAATATTACAAGACAAATGGTTGGCAATCCAGAAATGGGTCAACACTAAAATGAGCCAGCAAGACTTGTTTCATTACCAAATGGTGTCTAATTATCATCAAATGATGATCAAATGTAAAACGTACGAGAAACAATTAGAAAGTATCTATACGGAAAATAGTCGTTTTCAAACAGTTGCACAGAATTTAGCGATTAAAATCGAAGAATTGTCCGGCTGTAAAGTTGAAAAATGTGTTTCCAATAGTGAAAATGAGAAGTGTTGTGCCGATAGTAATATGTCTTTGGAAGTGAGTCGTATTTGTAGTATTTACTCGCGTGATGTTGGTTTGGGTAAACTGTTATAGTTGTAATCAGTCGACTTTTTATTTATAAAAAAAGACGTTTGCTTCGATTTATAGGAATATTAAAGTTCTAAAAAAGTCCGTTCAAGTGAATCCGTTGATTTCAGTGTTATTAAAGTTATTCTGAAATTAAAAATGACCATAAATCGTTGCATTTGAAAAATGGCCCTGAATACAATTCTGTTTATTATTATTTTTCGTAGTATTTAAAAATTTTAAAAATAGTTATGATAAACACAATTACATGTTATATTTTTTAATTGCCTGTAAACGAAGTTACGAATAGAATAAATCGTGTTAGTGGATAACTTAGTTTTTTATTTTAATTAAACGTATGTTCCTAGAATAGTAAAACAAAACATTTTTTTTATTTATTCCATCGTTTCCCTCTATTTCTCCAAAAAAATTCACCCCCTTATCGATCTTTCAATCTTTCAAAAATCTTGTGAGGTTTAGTTTTTGGACCTCGGTTGCCGTTAGTATCCCATTCCTATTACAGGTTCATTACACGAACCGAGATATCGTAAATTACTCTTCTTAAATGAATATTTTCATTATGTTTATCGCTCGTTTTTTTAACATATTCGTGACGACAATTTGACATTCGTAATATTTTTAAACTCGTTAAACGCGCGCGTTAAAGAATATCGAAATTTAATCGAAAGCGTTTATTTTAGGAATTTATTTAAAATTTGTAAATACAATTATCCAAAACTATAACGTTATAATCGTATTTCGATGATTTTTAGCAATTATTGCTTAATGATTGTTTTTTCTTTTTAGGAAAGTAGTAAAATATTAACAGACGAGCTTTGCGCTAATAAGAGACGGGCAGAAAATGCACGCAAAGAATTGGCCGAAGCCAAAGATCAACTTGCCAGAGTCAAAGACGAACTGGCAAGGTCAACTGAAACGGAAACTTGCCTGAGAAAGTGCGTGAACAACTTGACCGTGTATTGCGACGATGCACAACGGACGTCCACCGACGTAGCACTGTCGCAGCCGACTGAGTGCACGGAAAGGCAGTTGATGGCGGAACAATTGGAATCTATTATAAACGACTTGAAGGAGTTTAATATTCGGGTCCAAGAGGAATGCCAGTCCGTGACGGAGAACTGGAACGCGATGAAAATGGAGCACGAGAGGCTGTCGGCCGTGAATTGTAGTTTGATGAAAGAATTGAATACACGCGAGGAGACGGTAAACGCGTTACGCGAAAAGGTAGCCACGTTGGAAGAGTGTTTGAAAAGTGACAACGACTGCAAGGTGGTGCTTCCGTTCAACCGACAACAACCACGACACGTTGAACATTCGGGTAACAACAACAAAAACGACAACGACGAAGACACCGATGACGCGATATATTTGTCGCAGCTATTACACGGCGACGGCAACGATGTCCGATTACCGACGTTTTTCTCGTCGTTGGCGGACACGGACTTCGACGTCCCGCCAGAAAAACCGCCGACGTCAGAAATATCCGACGATTTGGATATTATCAAGTTGTTGGATAGATACAAATACGAATTGTAAGTCGTTACGGTGTGCCATTTGTGCCACGGTAACGAAACGAGCCCCGCCGGACTTATTAAATAAGATTATACGAACCTACGAGTGTTTAATATACCAGAGATGTGCGTACGCGTTTTAGGCTTCCCGCGAGACCTATCCTCGAAATGGCTCTACAGGATTGTTTTGTATGTAACAAGGCTGTTTGTAGTAATATCGAATATGTTCTGCCGACAACTAGTTACGCCCAGTTAAGTGGTGCCCGATTTATAGAAACAAAATTCGAATGCATGGCCTAATTAAGGCAGGAGAGGCTCCAGTTTATTACACGAATTTCGAATAATTTCGTTAAATCGTGAACAAATTATTGTAATTGAGACCAATATACGTTCAATATAATCTGTAAAACGTCGATACGTGGAACTTAACGGCTACATTTTTTACATTAAAATTATTCAAATATCTAACCTAATGCTAAACGGTTTCGTTTATTTTCGCAGATATTAATATATTATTTTACTAAATTTATTTTTCAATACAATATAAATACGTTTATACTTACGTAGAGAAAATACGTGTGGCGTTTAAATAATTTTACCAATAAATTTATTTAACACCAGAAATTATTATCGATAAGAACGTTTTCTTATAAATATTCTTCGCAGTTAGTAGAATATCAAATCGTGATTAATTAATCATAATATATGAATTAAAAAGTTGACAAATGGAAAATTATTGATCTACATTGATAAATAAATAAATAAATCTAATAATCGAGGATATACTGATAAATAAATCAATTACAAAGAAAAAACTTTTAAAACAAATTATATATATATATTAATTATATTCGACGAATACTATATAAAAAATAATTAATAATAGAGTTATATTAAATTTGTTTATTTGCTACTGATTTCAATTAAGTCATCGTGTAATATTAATTGGGAAAAAAAGTATAACGACAAGTATAAAAAATAAAAATAAACAAGAATATATAAAGAAAACAATGACTAAAAATGACGATAAAAATGTAGAATTATAAAAATCAAAAAAGTAAAAAATATTAATATATATATATATGTTCAAAAATGGTTATATATAGCGTTATTAATATTATATGTGTGTGTGTATGTGTGTTAAATTTTTTATTATTACAAGTATTAATTTTTTCTTTATGATTTACAAATTTAATTTTTATTATTTTAAATAATGAATGTTTATAATAAGCAATCTAAATTATTGTTTATAAAGTTAATACAATTTTATTGAATTTTATAAATTGTATTAAGTCAAAACAGAAATTGAGTTTAAAAAAATTATCAAGAAACCTACCTTTTAGGTAACTTAAATATTGACTAATAACAATTTTATCAATAAATAGTGGTGACTTAGCTGGTCCAATTATACTGACCTACCCATCAATTATTAATATAACAATAATTGTTCCCTTTTTTAGATAAGTAATATTAATGTATAGATTTATTTTATTTGTGTGAAGTACTTTTTTAAAATGTTTAACAATATTTTTAGATATTTGAAATGATTACAACTGTAAAATTCATTAATCGTTTAATATTCTATGACAAAATTAACTCTTATAGTTATCACCAGTAAATAAGTAATTTATAATATATTCGTTAATATAAAATTGACATAAATTGTTTAATTCAAGTCAACGTCTTGACTATTTGTGATTTAATAAATCAACATTTATATTTTACCATCAGATTCAATATGTTATCATTAATAATGAATTCATGATTATTGTAGTAACTTATAATGCATAATACGTTCAATAAAAAAATATATATTTTACTATTTCAAAAATTATTCAATAATATTTACAATCAAACAATGAAATTGACCAAAAATTTTGTAATAATTAATATAATACATTTATATATCATAAGCTTATTTATTTACTAATTATATACGATCAAATATAATTATTTTTATAATTGGTAATTTGTCATAAATTGACTCATACAAACACATATAACATTTATTTTTCATACAATTATAAAAATTATAGTATAACAATTATAACAATAACAGTAATTAAAATTCTAAAATCATTTAAATTTGTATTTTATAATTGTACTATATCTACATCAGTAGTTTATATTATAATATTAAATAATATAAATTAATTAAATAAAGATTTTACTATATGATAATTTCCAATAACATCGTATTAATAACAAACTCACATACATGCGTACAAATAACGCTGTTTGTTTTTCAATATTTATTAATACAATATAATAATAATAATACCATGTAATATGAATATAATATAAATACATATAAAACAACGAAATACGTAATTACAATGATTTTAAACATTCCCCAACGCAATCTAATAGATCATTCATAATGTTATAATTTTTGTATTTTAGATAACACTGCTATACAATTCAATTTAAAATTAGGAACGACTTATTCTTACATACAAGCGTAAAATTATTATATTAATTTTAGGACTAATAAATTTAAAAAAAAAACAATCAAAGAATGGTCGTTAAATCGTACGTTTACTGTAATCGGTAATTTTTAAACATATATACATACATTTTAAGGACTTGAAAATTTTGTACGATATTCTATTGAGTGAAATGTTGCAAAATATTAACAATATACGATGAAAGTGTAACGTAATCGATTTCATCATAAGGACATCAATATATCAATATTATGAAGGTATACCTCGTGATAATTTTTCTTTGAATATAATGTTCGGTTACTTTTCTTTTTGCCCTCTCCACGATGGTGGAATATTACCCGTTTTCAATTTTGCGACGAAATCTGCTAATGGACAAAAAAATAATATGCTGTAGCTGCAACAATACCAACGCCGGCATTTTATAAACAGTAACTTAACCAACGTATCTATTTAATTATTTTTGTTGAAACATATGTTGTAAATCACATAACAGTAGAATCGAAATCTGCTTTATAAGTACAAAATATAAATATCGGTATACAATTAGAGATTTATGGAAATATAGAATAACGTAATATCATAGTCGTTAAATACGAATAATAATACGATTCAATTAATTAGATATTAAATATTTTATATTTTTATAGGTACAAATATTTGATTGTAATGTACAACATAATTACTTAATTAAGGTTGTTGATTGATATAGGTAAAATAAACGACATACAATATCTACAGAATTAAAACAATGTACTTCCAATAATATTACTATTAACAAACAACGAATAATCAATAGTGACTAATAAATAAAATTAAACACTTCGTTCGATAATATAATATTAATATATTAATATCAAATGTATGTATGGTACATTATTAATAATACGATATAATCGTATCTCAACATTATTCAACATTTTATTTGGTCAATTCAATATATAAAATTATAGCTTATGATAAACATTAGTGTAAAAACACATTTTAAAGACAATTACAAAGAAAAACATTTCCAATTATATAACGGGGTTGTTTACAAATTTATTATAAAAATTAAGTAAACAATGTATAAATATAAAATAAACAATTTTTTGTAAAAAGTAACGTACCTTTATATCAAATTTTGTCATAAGTTTGTGAGTATAAATTATTAGCTAACTAACTATTATTAACTTTTTAAACATAATTCATTTTTCACAAGCATTAGTAATTCAAATCTCAAAATGATTTTAATTCTTGAGTATTTTTCATTATAACACCTAAATTGAATTTTTAACTAACCAACTTTGATACTTTTTTACATTTACCACATTTGTATATGTAAAAATACGATACAATTTTAAAATTAGTAAATATTTTAGTGTACTTTTATAAATAATTACATATTAGTATGCATTTAAACGGGTAATATTTATGACTTTTGAGCATACAAATTCCTTCTTTATTTATATAACTGGGAGTAATTTTTATATTAAAATTGATACTTTACTTACATTAAGTAAACAATCGTAATAGTTTATATTACATTAATTGCAATTTTACAATGCCATCCTTCATAATGATCACTAGCTCACCAAGAGGTCTCTAATTCAATAATTAATTTAATGACTTATCGGTGAAAATAAAATGGACAATAGAAATTGATTTAAATTAAATAAATTATTATAAAGTAGAAGCTAATATATTCAAAGTTGAGCAATTAAAAATTATCAAGTTAGTTAATTCTATTAACATTTTTTTAAAAAGTTTAATCTGTCGGCTATTACTTTAAATGGAATATAATTATAAAAATAATAAATTAAAAACATATTTAACTCAACATTTACATTAATATAAGTGCATAGCTAAAAAGTAGCCTAGTCACTTAAAATTGGTCTTTACTGCTCATTTCACTATATCGTTAAAATACTCAAACCTTAAAATATTATAGTTAAATCTCAAATTTTGTAACACATAATATTGTAGTATTAAAGAAGAGTTACTGTTGTATTATTGTGTTCAAAATCTAAAGTTTCAAATTTCAAAATGTTATAATGTATTACTTACTTACGATACATATTTTGTGTATTGGTATTGCATATTTTTTAAAGGGCTGGGACCATTTAAATATTGGCCATTAAATATAATCAGGCAACGCATATAGGCTGTAAGGATTAGTTATTAAAATATTTCAATGATTGTAAAATGATGTATATTTGTTACTTTCAAAACATTATATTTTATTACAATTTTTATTTTCTTACGTTAAATTATATTCTAACTTAAAAAGCTAAATCCATATTAAAATTAAAATATGCATACACATACAATTAATTAAATACATTAGTATAAAACTTAAAAATTATCTAAAATAAGCTTTGATGAAAAAAAAATTGTATTTTCTTACATTAAATTATATTCTAACTTAAAGAGATAAATTAATTTGATTAACTTAGATTTTGTTTGATAAGAAATATATATCATATAATTAATTGAATACATTAGTTTGAAACTCAAAAATTATGTAAAAAAAGCTTTAATCAAAAAAAAATTTGTATTTTCTAACGTTAAATTATATTTCAACTAAAAAAGCTAAATTGAATTGATTAAACTTAGATTTTGTTTGATAAGAAATATATATCATATAATTAATTGAATACATTAGTTTAAAACTTAAAAATTATGTAAAATAAACTTTAACGAAAAAAAAAATTGTATTTTTTACGTTAAATTATATTCTAACTTAAAAAGCTAAATTAATTTCGTTAAAATTTAATTTTGAAAAAACTGTATAGATATACAAAAAATATTTGTACATCAAATACATATATTTGTTTAGAAGCTGCAAATTAATGATGTAAAATTAGCGTTAACGAATTACATAAGTAAACGATCGCCAATATATTTTATGGTTATATTGTTCATACCTCCTATAGATGAAATAGTAGGGTAAAATTTAGCTTTTGGTAAATTTATAAAAGCATCCTCTATAAGAACGTTACATATTTCAAAATGTAACCTTCCGTTATCGCAGTCGAGCACCATACGTATTATGTTCTGTCCTTCTTCGCTGATATAATTTTTCAATCTTCTATAATTGTAAAACAAGAACGCTTGGTTGTTATGGAGCACGTAATTTGAATACAAGTTCCAGCCCCAACTGTTGCGGGTTATTCCAATCAGATCACGACTGTTCGAATAAACTGGAAATGACTTTGTTGAAATGCCCAATATATTAACACAACCTGTGAACAAAAACGGTACACATATATATATATATATACATATAATGCAAATTGATGGACAATATAAAAATAAGTAACGTCATTACATTGCGGCTGCTCGTACGTTATTTCCCATACTTGAACACCATGATCATAACCAATTTTTGATCTAACTATGTCCGTTGTTGTTTGCCTTATTTCTCTGAAATACACAGTGAGTCCATCGGGTCGAATTTTAAGGTTATGAGTACATTCTTGGTGATTCCAACCATGGAAAAATAAGCGTAGCGTATCCTTTGGGTTGTCGACTTGTCTGGACTTATAAAAGTCGGCCGATCTTTTCGGTAATTCATGTATCAAGGCTGCTCTCCATGGCCTTGACCTTCCGCTTTCTAACAAGTTGTACCAGTGTTGACACACCAACATGCAGTTAAGTAAGTCTTGTACGCCTAAGTTCTTGAATATTTCGTCCAACAAAAGTTGAGGAAGGTATTGTATATCAAATCCGTCCATTGTCGACGATGCTTCTCGATATTAATCTTGGTCGATATGTGTTATGGCGAACCTAGGAGATTCGATTCAATTCGCGTCGTACGGAATTGTCGTTGATTACTTTCGAGAGAAAACGCGAACAAGCATACTTACCACGAATTATATAAACACGTTACACGTACACGTCTCGTCGGTATGAACGCAAAAAAAAATTAATGTTCCGCAACGCGTGTTCCTTTGTGTTTGCCTTATGCTGAATCACGACTTATCACTGCGTGCAATTTTTCTATAAATCTACAAGTCTCCTCGAATGACCAACCTCGGTATTTATTGGTTAACATTTATCTGTGATAAACCACTATCGATATAATATAATAATTTCACAATTCGAAATTGGTCATACTGTACATCACCGATTGTATTCAATGTACAACATATTCTACGCATAAAATATTTTTGTGTTTGTTCATTGTACAAGGCCTTCCACGAATTCCGAACGATATTGATGATAAAAAAATTAGTAAACAACGTTACAAAAACAAATTTAATGATGTTATATATTACAAGAGACGTTCACGAATATATATATATATATATATAATAGTTCTATATTAATTATATAGATAAATATTAATATTACCTATATAATAATTCTAATATACACTATTCACACGTAGCATGTCGAAACCGTATTGAAATTATTATCAGACTTGTAGTATATACAGTGTGACGGCAGCCATTGCCGACGAGTTTCGTATTTTCGATTATTATAACGGAGTTATATCATATAATCTTAATTTGTACGTAATTCCAAAGAAAAAAGTTCCACGGGATAATGTGTGGTGAACGAAGGGAAGGGTCCCAGAAATGTAGAACTCAGTCCTGGTGTGGCGCAAGTCCTATCCAACGGTGCGGATAATTATCATTCAGAATGCGGAGTACCCGAAGACACCAATTCCGTTGAAAAATGAAATTATTCGAGTCTTCTTCCATTTGGGCGAATAACCAATTATCGAACCGTGTGTTAAAGGAGGAAATCTCGTTTACCGTGTTTTACACGAAAATGAAAGGGCTGTTTAAACGTTGAAAGGAAACAAAATACACTGACTTTGAAAGAGCCCCGTATAAATTCCTATGTCGGTTCATTGTTCCACGTAGGTGAAAAATTGTCCGAGTATATTGATTTATCAGTGAAATTATGATCTATTTTTCCAAAACGAAATTGCCAAATTTAATTCGCTTACTTTCGTCCGCTGGTTTCAACATCTGCAGTACACGCAATCTGTACGGTTTAAACACATATGACGCCTCAACACTAAATTGTTGTCAAAGACTTATCCCTTAACTGTTGACTGGCCTTTTTGACTGACTTGCGAGAGCTGTGGGCATAGATATGTATTGTTTTCGTTATAAAACTATATAATATAATTTATAAAAACAAAACACGTTCGTGTGTACAGTAATAATATATAAAGGTTTTTATTAAAGCGAAGAAAAACACGGAATAAAAATAATTATATTATTAAAATTTTAAACGCGCGTTTTCAGATTGTTTTTAAAGTAATCTATTAGATTGTATTTAACAAAATTAAAAATATTTTCCTTAATATCTTATACATATGTTTATATTTCACAAGTATTTATGGAATACGTTAAACATTAATCGATTTATTTTTATAACGACGAAATATATTTTAGTCGATAATCGAGTATTCTACATTTAATTTTTAAATAATGGTAGAAAAAATTTAATTCTATAATTTCGTTGTAAATTAGAGAGGGAGATTGACTATTAGTTGTATAGACAGAAGTGATGTGAACTTAGCTGGTGTGAGTCGGAATTATTTAATATTAGACGAACGGAATTTAGTCGTCTGTATTTAATAAGTTAATAAAAAACGAAAGTATAAAACTATTTAAATAAAATTAACAGTTAATTTAGTATTTTATTTTGTTATTATAAAATAAATTGTTCGAATATATAAAAAATAATATATACAAATTATATGTCACGAATATAATTTTATAAGTCATTCGTACAACAATATTTAGTATAACAAAATCATATACACTGTTAATTTTAGTACATTAAACAAACTCATAAACACGTTTATTATATTTAAAAAAATATAATATATAAACAACCTAGATACAAAAAATGATGGACAAGGCATTGTTATTTTATTTTTAAACTATGATAAAATGCATTCACGTTTAAAATGTGAAACATATCCCGTTTTTCTAAATATTTCGGAATTGACGACAAATTAATTATCTGAAAACGAGTTATTCGCCCGACGCTTTTGTAAAGAAACGAAAAATATTTTTAAATATTGTAACTAATAATGAGAACGGCCAGAATAACTCAAACGGTTGCCTATATATACTATGGATACGTTACATTTGACACTACAAGACGACACAATGGGATATAGTTTAGTTTTTGGCAAATCTTTGAAAGCAATACCTAAGCATTTGTTATCCTTTTCAAAGATCAATTAACCGCGTTTGCAATCCAATACCAATTGCAGTTTGGCGTACGATTTATAAGCACTAATATGGAAATCACTTTTTACTTTTGGATAATAGCCAAACGAAGTATATCGATGGTTCGGTTGTTTTCTAATCAAATCCCAACCCCAACTGTATTGGTCGTTACCAATGGCATATATATGGACTTCGGAGAATGTCGACGGTTTTGCTGTGACGCCGATTCGATGTACATTGCCTGTTAA
Organism: Geopemphigus sp. TES_GeoC_2020; assembly: GCA_025469175.1. Classification (NCBI taxonomy): domain Eukaryota; kingdom Metazoa; phylum Arthropoda; class Insecta; order Hemiptera; family Aphididae; genus Geopemphigus; species Geopemphigus sp. TES_GeoC_2020. The sequence goes on along the minus strand of JAIPRN010004048.1, from coordinate 3,995 downwards.
CAAAAATAGAGCGTGCTATATATGTATATATAATATACGCCATAAAAATATAACTATAATAGTACTTAGTGACGCCTTCCACGTAATTTCCCATACATGCACACCGAAGTCGTAACCGACTTTAGCCCAAATCGTATCTATTTTGTAAATCATCGATTGCTGTTGGTACACGGTGAGTCCGTCAGGTTTAACTATTAGATTTTCAGATGTATTCGCTCCACCCGTGACAATAGGCCCGTACCATTGTTTTAGAGTTGTCGAATCGCGAATACAGTTCCATCTCTTGTTCGTCTATCGGTATTTTTCTGTCGCAAATCGATTTCCACGATTTCGTTCCAACACATTTCAATACCTGGTACCAATTTTGACACACCAACATACAGTTCAACAAGTTTAGTAGCTCCAAGTTTGAGAATATCTCGTCCAATATAATTTGAGGCAAGTATTGGGCGGCGTAAGTGGTTGTTACGTTCTTCGCGGTCGAATATTATTTGTTACCTGTATTATATTATACCTGATTACGGGCCGCGATCACTTTGGTTCAGTAATTATCGTTCGTTATTAATAACCTCGGACGAAATGTTTGGCCGATAGAACAATAAGGACCGTATATCGCATCGCTATGAACGCGTTTCCTCTGTGTCGTGTCAACACTGTTCTAAATATTTCCTTAAAAAACGCCTTAAAAAAGTAAAAAAAAATTGTTAAAATATTCGTTTCTCTAGTGTTTCCTATATTGCACCGTGCCACGAACAATAAACGCGTTATTTCGCACCCGTTGATAATAAATAACGGATGGGTAGGGTACAGTCGTAGGTTTCCTATAATTGCTGTAATTAAAGGTAGCGCATATCCTACCAAACCGTTTCGACGAAGGTAAAATGTCGCCGGTAAAATTGATTCGAAATCAAAATGACCAGCTAAGGCGATCAGATAATTTACTGGAAGACGTTTGTTCGCCTTCGATAGTCGTCACGACCGAATAAAAGTATATAATTTTACGGCCACGGCCCGACAACCGTTTTCGTTATCTGAAAATTATATTACTCTCGATATTCGTAATTTATTGCTTTTTGGAATAACTATAGTTTTGATATACATTTACATATATATACACACAAATTTCCTGTCGTGGTGGTTATACCAGTGGACAGCGATCTATTATTAATAAGTAGTTATTAATGCGCGTTTATACGGAACATTTCGTGCGAAGTATTTTTATTTTTTAATTTGTTTTTACACGTGTATATTGGATTTTTTTAACTATGTATCTTGTCAGTAAACACGTTCGCGTACGGCAAAAATGCTTTGATTTTTTAAATTTGACCCTCACATTTTGGTTACGAGTCCTTGTCTAGTGAGTAATTGTATACTACTTGATTTGGTATATTTTTCGTTTAACTAACGATAATTTTGGAAACTACCCGAGCTTTACAAAAAAACACCGTAAATAAAATCGGTTACATACATGAGAATTTCGATTTCTGTGTTTTGTTATAATTGCAAAATTAAAATACTTTTCCAGTTATTTTCATTAATAAATATGACAATTTGAAAAATTTAATAATTGTCGAACTTTAAATGACAAAAATTAATAACATTTACATTTTTTTATCAAAAACCTGAAAATTCAATATATTGTTCATATATGATATTCCTCAACAGCAGTAAAAAAATATTTTGTCGATAAAGTTCATTCATACCAAAATACATTAATTTAACGTATTTGATATTACGATATATTATAATCGAGCAGTCATTTATCCTAATTCTTTTTATTGTAATAAATAATCTATTCGGAATCGTTTTTTGATTTATCGTTTTTTCAAACGCATATTAATATTAAAATGGTAAAATCTATGTTTACGTAACTTACCTGAAGCGATATTGACAGCATTCGTGGCGCATTAATCTTTTATATTATTGTATACTATTGGGTATTTTATACCCATTGTATCAAATTTGATAAAACATAAATAGTTCATTTTTAAGACAATAATATTTCAACAGATTTTCATACATTTTTTGGTATTAATTTAATTTTTATTAATTTTTTTCATTAAAAAAAAATGTTAATGCCGATAATTATTATATCTAATTCTATATCGTTAATATATATAAGTAATTTAATCATAAGTACTATTTCTTAGCTAAAAAGGTTTTGGATAAAATTAAATAAACAAATAAAAATAAATAAATCTAAAATGATTGAGAATAATTATTTATTTTAACTATAAAATTGTTACAAAATTACAAAATGAAATCGCATAAAAAAATATGACACAAATATTATTTTGACAATATTCAGTAAAATAAAAATAATGTTCATTTCATATAATTAAAGTCGATTCTTAATGTTATTAATAACTGAAGTTTTTAAAGTTTTTATTAATATTTTCAAAAATTAAATCAAATTTTCATTTAAATTATATTTTTGTTGTTAATGTCCATACTTCTGGTACTCCCAATGTCTATTATCAAGGGGGCACACTTGACGAGTTTTTAACCAACGAGCAATGCAATGAAAATGAAAAGCATGGTTACATGCACCCCATGCCACTGTACAGTCATCGTTATTAACTAACTCTTGGTTTGCCTGACATTCAATGCATAGGTCCATGGTATGGTTACGACAAATGGCACAATTGTCCACAGCAATATCCCAAGACCATAAAGCAACAGCATTCCATTTTTTTACTTCAAATCTTTTCTTTTCACCACCAGTTTTCTTTTGAGATGTACTTGGTGGTGATACATTATCTTCGTCTGAGTCAAATTCCATTTTACTTTCTGAAAAATATACAATATAATTAAGTACTAATTTTAAAACATTTAAAAATGTGTAGTTTTGATATATGTTTTATATTAAAAAAATTGTACATAGACTAGCAAAACATAAACTTATGATAATTAAAATAATGTTTTGATAAAAGCTACTTCTATAGGCTACAATAAATATACTGAAGTTAATATAATGACAAAAAAAGTTTTAAATATCAGATATACAATTTAAAACATAATGAGTGAACCAATTATAAATTATGAAAATTAAAGTTAAAAAGGATTAACAAATCATTGTAATATTTGTTTTTTATTACCAAATGTTCAGGAATATTAAAATATATTAGAGGTAAATCTGATATTTGATTTCTGAGTTAATTTAAACGTTGTATATTTTTTTATTATTCCTTTAATAGTTTGAAAATTATTTTCAAACGTGAACTTATTAAATGTGTTTAAAATATCATTTATCTTACAGTCTTTACTTAAATGAAGTAATACGTAAACATTAAATGAAATACTTTACACTATAAAGAACCAAATATATAAACAAAAAATAATTGTTTGTGCTACTAATAATGCATTAGACAGACGATAAACATTTTTCCAAAATTGTATAATACGCAATAACCATTCTATTATTAATGAAAATGACATCGTTAATTCTAAGGTGGGCTGCACATTGAATAAGCTAGTTTTAAGAAACCAATTTTATGAAATGTGAAACTTTTGTTTCATGAAACCATTCAATTAAAAATCAAATAGAAACTGAGTTTTATTAAACAAAAATTGTTCATAGTTGCGCAACCACAGTTTCATGAAACTTGTAATTTTAGTTTCAACAGTAAGGTTTCGTCAGTTATGGCAGTTTTTAATTAATTTAAAAAATTTTAAATTATAATTTTGTATATACATGTTTATCTTATATATATATATATATCATATTTTAATACAATAATTATATTATACAGCATAAAAATAGTAAAAAGTAATAAATAGTATAAGAAAGTATAAATAGTATTTATCATACTAATTGAATAGTGTTGATATAAATATAATAATCTACATAAACATTATCGACGTTTTGACCAATATTATCTTTGTTTATTTTATAAATATTATTTGTGGACTTTTACTAAAAATCCAATAGTTACGTTTTTTTTTTTTTTTTTTATGAAGCCACTAATATAACATCATTATCAAACAACATTGTT
>JAIPRN010004047.1:0-17351 GCA_025469175.1 Geopemphigus sp. TES_GeoC_2020 | reverse complement strand
CTAAACGTCCCTAGCCGGTTTTTTTTTTTTTGAGGGGGGGTTGTAAGGGGTACTTGCGCTGTATAACGACGTCGAAAGCGCTTGATTTCGAAAAATCCATTTATATTTTACGCGAGTCACCGTCGGAACGAGAACTTTAGCGCCGGATAATGTGACCGAAGTGTATGTCACGGGACTATCACTCGTATACCACTGTATACGCATATATACGGCAGGATTCCGATAATTTTTGGAAACGCGTGAAGCGTAGTTTAGAAACAAAATTAACGCGCGATCGTTTTCGCGTTTTATCTGACGAATGCACGTTTTTTAAAGAAAAAACGACGGACGTCGGTTTAAAGTTGCGTTTTCGACTCGTAAAGCGTGACGATAAATCTGTGGGGTCCGAAAATCCGACGTTTATTATTATTTTTCGTAATTTCGAGTAACTTCACACGCGCGAAAAAAAGTTGTCCGTTTTATTTTATATTTACCGATTAAAAAAAAAAAAAAAATGTAAGACGTGTCCGGGTCATCTAAGCACTCCTACACGAAAAAGTATTCGGAGAAACGAAAACCGCACGATTCGCTTCACTTAAAATCCGAGAACGGTAAAAAAATAAATACAGAACGTTCAATTTTAAAAAACGAGGACCGAAAAACGGCGAGCGTTTTATATATTTTTCTTTTTTACCGTTCGGGCCGAACAACTGTGACCTAGCGTCTATTTGTCGCGTGTACACTCGGCCAAACATAGCGCAAACAACTAGTCGTCATGAAAACGACGCGTGTACAATACTTTTCGCTAAACATTAAACGCACATTGTTGGACGTTAATTACGTAAATTAATTGACATTAATATTTTATCGCGTTTATATCACGTAAATATATACACGTTATTATAATTACGTTATTCGGGGCGACGACGTTCCCGCGTGACGGATTTGTTTACGCTCCGAACGAACCGGAAAATCGTATCGGAAAATTGTATCGGTTTTACAGCGACGCTTACTTACACTTTTCGACGTGAACGGGGAGACGAGTACTACTATTCCCCTCGTCGTGACGTTCTAATCGACGTCGGACATATTTTTCGTTATTTGCCACATAACGGGTAATAATAATAACGACGGTACGAACGGTATATATCACGCGCTTAGTGAATGACAACTGGCGTGGCTCGAAATCGCCAGACGGTTTCGAAATAGTAACGGAAACTCCGGAATGGGCCCGCGTATATGGTGCCGCCTACTTCCTCCCCACCCACTCCTCTACCCGGCCCATTACTTTCGTTCGGTTTTTCCGCCACGACGCAATCCCGACGTATTCGACGTTAAACGAAAAAAACCTCGTTAGCGTAAGTCGAGATTTCGCGTGATCGGACCGACTTGTCTCGTTCGGATCCGGGATTGGGAGTTAATCATTTCCGGTCGACCGGTTCCATCTAGGTATATATATGTGCGCGCGCGCGCGTATGTCAACAACGTCGTAACCATTAATGCCACCCACTGACGACGACGACGATGACGACGACGAGAATTATGCCGACCGCTGGCGCCATCGCCGCCGGCGGCAACGTACTCCGCGGCGTATATGATTTTAATCGTTTCGGTCGGCGACGACGGGGAATATAGAACGTATATTATTTTATTATTTCTACGGGCCAACCGTGTACGTGTGTGTGTGTTATATATACACACGTATAGTACGTATCTACAAACTCGCGTGCGTGCACGCGGCCGCGTGTGTGTAATATATACGGATGGCGAAATGGTTTGTAGGACACGGATGGAGCTGGGGGTAGGAAACGAGCTGAGGCGGATGACCGTAAAATCAATACACGCGACGGGGCGGTGGCGGTCGTGGTGGGCCGCCGGCGTCTTGGGGAAACACCCTCTCGTCCGCCGATCCGTTCTCACCCTAACCGTTCGTTCTCCGACGAAGGCGCTCGCATACTACTGCTACTACTACTACTACTACTATTACTACTATTACTACTACTACTACTACTACTACCACTACTACTACTGCTACAAGTTCACCGTTGCCGTCCGACCATCCCTCTTCCGACGACCGTTTTAATATTAAAATATAATTCTGGCGTACGTCACAACAAAGGTCACTCTCAACAACAACAGCGAGTATCGCGCGCACTTTTATACGTTAAACGCGCGTGATGTACACACACACACACACACAGACGAACGCGTGTACAAAAGCTCCAAGACGCCGTCACGGGACTACAAGTGATGACGTGTTGCGCTTTTCGGCCGACCGTTATGGGTGTACACAACAACCGTGGGCGAACCGACCGATTTTTTTAGTGTCCCGCTCCCGTATTTTACTTACTATATATATACGGGCTGGGGCTTGATACGGAATCGAAAATTTCCGATTTCGAATTTTTCGAAATTTAACGAATTTCCCGTTTTTAGGCGTCCCTCGATAATAACAACAGATTGTTCAGCGATACGTATTATACGCGTCCTCCGCAGTGGCGTACTTAGACTTGAATTTCGAGGGGAGGGAGTGATTTTTAAATAAATAAATCGGACGACCCTTACGAAACAAGACGCGTTAACAAACTTTAATAGATTATCAATTTTTAACGAACGCGTTATATTATCACGTGTATCGAAGTATAAAAATATTTTAGTTTTTTTCGTTATTATTGACGAAAAACGGGCGTCTCGTAATAAATTAATTTTTCTTAAAAATTTTCCTCTCTAAAAAAAACCCTCTCCCTCCTTCCCGTTAATACGCCACTGGTCCGCCGTATTGGGTTCGTCACGCTTTTAACGCCGTAATTCTTCGGAACGTATTTACATTCGACGGGCGCCGACGGGTGAAAATTGTCGCGTCCGCGTTGAACGTAATTATCGTATGGGCGCCGTTATGTCACGAAAATCCACCAATTACGTTCGAATTTCCTCGCGTTTACGGTACGTGACCAATAATAACTATTTGTACGGATATTTTGTCACCGACTATTGTCGGACGTATTGTACAAGTACAGGTGATTGATAGAACGCCCACATAATGACATATCATTTCGGTCGTAACGTTCTAACGGAATCGACGACGGTTATTTCTTTATACACGCGTATTTATAAGTCATCAATCACGGTTTTACATAATAATACGCGTTATTATATAATCATCGGTAATTACGTCGTATTATTAACGAAAACCCTTTCCGTATTCGACCCGTTTCCGTCGAACAATCGTAATGTACCTATTGTACCGCGGCACTTTTGTTCCTTTTTTTTTTATTTTTTTATCGTAAAACAACCGTTATCGCGCCGACCGTTAATAGTTCCAATTAACACCATTCGTGCCCGTTTTTGTTATCCGTACGCGAGATCCGCGGATATTAGGTACTTAGATACGTCCCGGTGTTCCGGCTAGGTTTTATCCGGTATCGTTGTATCGCCTTTAAACCCGGCGCGCGATTATAGTTTCCGTACGCCCGTTTTGATTTAGCCGCGTCTGAACGTACTTTTCGTAAAATCCATCGGGCAGTGTTTGAGAATTCCGCGTCGTTTCCAAATCAATTTCGAAGAATTTTCGCCATTCACACTATTAATACCTAGCGACCAACGCGTAACAATTCCGTACGAAATTCCGGTTACGATAAATAAATACGTAAATAAATAGAATACAATTTGCGCACGTATTCATACATTCGCTCCTTGATCGCGAAACGTTTGCGGGTGACGTAGGAACAAAAAAACCTCATTCCAAAAATAATACGTCTTTCGCTTAGTGTCTAAACCAATAATAAAAATACGGAAAAAAATCCGAACGAATTGAAATAATTAAAACGTAAAAAAATTTCAAGCAATTTCTGTGCCGAAGAAACGTTTTTTTTTTTTTTTGTTAATTTATCCGTAGTCGCTATCCTCGTTTTGCGTTTTATGGACGTCGCCATTGTGACACTTTTTTTACATTCGGACATTTTCATCGACATTTTTCGCCGAAAGTTATTTTTTTACCCAACAAATTTCGAATTCGAACGCGTAAATATACGACGGTCGAAATCGGTAAACGCTTAATCAACGCATCACCCCCCTACAGCGTAATAAAATCGTCCGCTCGGTACACCGAAAAAAACGCGTTACACAAACGCAGGCGACGTTACGTCGTCTAAGCTCTTCTGGTTTTATCACCGAAATCCCCGACAGATGTTCGTTTTCAGTTTTTGTTTCGCGTTCATTGTTTGCTCACTTATAATACGTTAGACGCGCAGATTACATATATAATAACGGTAAGTAGTCTCTTGTTACGTTTTAATCCAGACCACTAATTTTCCGTTAAAAATGATTATTGTTAGCGTTCGCGGTTATGTACGGTTTGAACGTACGTTACTCATTACTAGAATCTATTCGCGCCGTGGCCCACGCGTATAAATGTTAAGTACGTACGTTGTTTATAATTGCCGTTTTTACTATCGATTTTAGGTGGAATATCGAACGCCGTGCCGTTCAGACGCGCACGGGTCGTACGGACGGAACGCCGCGGTTTTCCGCGATTGCAATTTTTACTTTCGGAATTTTAAAAAACGAATTCCGAAAAACGTTTTCAACGTGACGAGAACGTAGTTTAATCGTTTTTTTTACCGCTTTACACGCCGTCGCCGTTAAATTTTCATCCGCCAATCCGGAAAGGTACGAACGAGACGCGAACCTAACGTTTACGGATCGGTTGCCGCGGAATTTGTCTACGCAAACGTTGGTTTCATAATACGCGCTCGTCGCGTTCAAACGGAACAACTCGGCCACGTGTGTGTGTGTGTATAGCCCTAACGCCGTCGAAATAATTTCGCGAAAGTCCCGCGAACGTGTACGAAGTTTTTTAATAATATTTCGAGTTCAAATAACGTTACGCGTTATTAGCGTCCTGTATTTTCGTTTGTAAACGTACTTTCGATTTCGATATTCGTAAGCGTATTAATTTCTGCGTTTCGTTACTTGAACGTTTAAAACGAAAAATTCGAAAAGTAACCGTGTCGTTCGTTTTCGTTAAAACGTACACTCCGCGAATGTTTATACGGTGGAAATTAGTTATTTTGCTTTTCACGGTTTTTAGTAAAAGCCACTTTCGTTAAAAAAGAGCCCGGCGAACGGTGAAAAACAAATCTTTATTTTGGCGATTAGAAATTTCAATTCCGAATACTATGGTGACGGCGTTTCGGGAAACGTACAAAATAATTATAAATACCTCGAAGATTAAAAGTCCCGCGGTTTTTCAATACATATTTTCGACGAAATTTATGTAAAAATTAATAACTTAAAAAATATTTAACGTATTTAAAAACGCCCAATTTAAATGATAACGAGTTTTTTCGTTCTATTTACTCGTTGGTCTAATTTTTAATCGGAATTAAAAAATTAATCGAATTAATTTTTAATCTCAAACTTGTACGAAAATATTTTAATCGTATTTTATAAATCCCACATTAAAAAAAAAATATATATATTATTAATAGCGTGGCGAACCTGTAGATACGATATAACGTAACAGGCATTTTGAATATTTTTCTATTGTGTTTGCGACGAATATTTGAACGTTTACTTCTCGTCATGTTGAACGGTTTCTAGGGAATTTTCCCGAAATATTGTCGTATCGCCTTCGGCCGATGTGTCCGGAAAGGATCGAAAGCCTAAAAACTAATTGTGTGGCCGATAACGGAGACGACAATGGCTGAGACGACGAAAAAACGTCGGTCGGCCGGCGTCCGTAGATTACGAAACAAGCGTGTACAAGCCGAAACATCATACACACGCATTAACGGACGGCCGGATTAGTTGTACCCGGTAGGGCAGCGCCGGGAAGACCAAAGAGGGGACGGGAAATAGGATCTTTAGTTGTCAGTGGAAGAGAGGGTGGTGGTGGTGGTGGTGGAAAAACCGGGCGTAGTGCATAGCCGAAATGGGACGGAACGCGGTCTTGGAGGCCGAATTAAACTCGAAGAAGGTTCACAATTATCCGTAAAGCCCGTAACGGTACGAACGATGTCGACCGTTTCGCGGGAATTCTTCGACGTAATATTTGTTTACGGGACACGGCGAATGGGGAACGCAACGCGCGTAACTATCGGCGGGTAAAATTTTTATCACCAAAAAGTGTCCGCGCTACGGTAACGCAAGGAAAAGCAACTGTGTCGGGGCGACGCGAAATTCGGTACGAGAGGATCGTTTAAGCGGCGCGAGGGCGAATTTTTCAAATTCTCAACGCCGTATGCGTGTTAATCGGAATCCTTCGTTGCGGCAATATTGCGCGGCCGAAACGGGTATTTTAATTACGCGGGACGGTGATCGGGCGATCTCGTCGCCGTGTACGCGGGGAATCGGTTTTTCATTTCCTACGGCGTTTCGCCCGTTGAAAATATTAAAACGGTTCGTGAAAAGACAATGGGACGTAGTGTTTGATTAATGGTCCGGCCGACTTACAAAGGTTTAAGCTAATCGTTTCGCGTGAATACGTTTATCCCCGAAATCTTTCTCCATCTGTCAGTTCTAATTTATGTTCCACGAAACGCGTTTAAGTTTATTATTATCGTTCGCGGAAACAAACGGCGGACATTAACCGGTGGCGCTCTACGCGGTGTCGTATACGACGGCGCGTGTATTCGCGACGGGACTTGTTCCGGTTCGCTGATTGGTCGCGATTAATAAAGCGTTTTGCGCGTAAATAGAATTTCGATAATTATATCACGAATATTTTCGCGTTTGTTCGGTTATAGTTTTCGTTCGGGACGATTTTAGACGTGCGCGGTCCCTCCGGTGGATCGCCTCGAGCAACTTGTTTGTTAAACACGCACTTGAAGACGTCCACCATCGTCGTTCGTCTTACATATAAAATGTAGCGTTTTAGTCGGACCGTTCCGGACGTTCGTCGCATTAAGTTCTTTTCGAAATCGCGCGTATCGTAAGGTAGTTCACGATTACGGTAAAACGTACGTTTGTGCGGTGCGGCGTTCCAACAAACGTAATTCGAATAATTCGTTTTTTTTTTTTACGAAAGTAACGAAATCGGATCGAAAATAATACACGCGCGGCCGACAAAAGGCGGAATATTTTAATATTTCGTTCGGTGTTGCTCCGCTCGTGTATACTATAGGCGTAATCGTAGTACAAATAAGTATACGTTCTCCTCGAACGCGATATAGTACACACCGTACTGGTAAATTCATGAAACTTTGCGCTTCGTGCACGTACAAAACACGTATAACGATATATATATATATGTGTGTGTGTATAGCGTCGACACGGTACCGTACGTGTATTTTTACATTGTGTCCCGCGGAGATACGTCAAATGTAAGTAACATTCGTTCTACTGATCGGCGGTATTCTTTAGGCGGTTTTTGTTGTCGTCATTTTCGCCACGGAAAATATCCGATTGTAAAATGTTTTTTATTTCCCGAAATATCCGTTTTACGTATTACGTACGAGAAAAAGACGAAGACAATTATCGCCGTAACGTCGTCGGGCGATAGGAATATTTTGATTCGAACGAATTCGAAAACCAACGACGTATTGGACTCGCGAACCGGTCACGTCCATTCGAAAAGAGAAATTCGACCGTTCGATTTCGAAAACGTTACGTTTATGATTGTGAAGAGCGAAACGTCGAATAGAATAAAAAAAAACTATATGGCGTTTCACCGGGGGGGGGGGGACACCTATAGGGCACACGAGACCGAGAGATCCTAATCGTCGCTAGTCGACCGATACGAACGGCGATGGCGGGAAACGGCTACGATAATTTGGAGCGCGATAACTCCCGAACCCGGTGGCCCAAAAACCAACGGTGTACGGTGTATCATTTTTTTTTTGGTGCATCGTGACGGCGACGACGACGACGAAGACGACGACGGGTGTACACGTGTACCGGCGAGTGTTAGAAATAGCGCGCCCGAAGAGCACGCGACGGGCAGGAGCGACGAATTAATTAACGTTTCGCCGTCGCGGAAATAAAGGCGCGACGCTTCGACAACTTTAATCTCCGGCATCGATCGAAAAACGTTGCCGTTGATCGATCGCCATAGGGTCTGTTGCCACGTCGTCACGTTAACTGGTCGTCGTCGCCGGCTAAGGAACGGAGCCGACGTGTACTCGTCGAATAATATATATTATTCCGCCGGTGTCCCGTCCGAACACGTTCGTGTTGTTTTTAAATCGTTCCGGGCGTGATACCGAACGTAAGTAGTTCGTACTCGTCGCGCGCTTTCGTTAAAAACATATTCCGTCGGTTATTATTCCCACCCACGCTATCGTCATTTCCAAGTCGTCAACGTCGTCTACGGTTCGAACGTTACCGCCGAATCCAAACGATTATCACGAACGCTTGGCGTAAACCGTTACGGCCGAAAGTTACGGACTTAATAGTACTTTAATTACGGGTAAATCGAGAGACGTTTCGGAATTTTCTCGCCGACGCGATTTACGTCCGGTTTTTGTTTTTCGCGAATTAGTTTTTATCGGGTAAACGGTTTACCGTCCCGGGCGAACGTTTCGAATAGATCGTCCGAAAATTACACTCGTCCGCCGTTATTTGAAAATCGACGTTCCCGGAAACACGCGGGTTTTCGGATTACCCGACGGTCCGACAACCGTCGTACAAGTTTAACAAGTTTTCCGTTTCGCGTTATATTCTCGCGCGTTTTTTAAATACCTATTATTACGCGCGCCCGAACAACCGTGTATAGTAAAATATATAAACCCCTCCCCTCCCCCGTCACCGGTAACTACATCGGTATTATCCTCGTAAATTCACGCTAACGCGAAAATATAAAATACTCTCGGCCGGTGTTATACTCGTACATATTCTCGTATAATACGGATAATGTAGAAAAATTGTTCCCACTTTCTTATTATTCTCGTATTAAACGTAGTATTCCGCGCGAAATAACGCGTTCGCGCGTAACATTTTCGTTTTCAACGTTTACGCAACTACCGCTGGGCGCACAACGGCGTAAATCCGAAGTGTTTGTTAAACGCGCGTCGTTTTTGCCGCCCGACAATCGCCTTTTCGATTATCCGAAGCGACGTTATAGAAATAAATACGAAAAATACCTTCCCTCCGACGACGACGACGGCTGCGGCGTTCGGACACGCGTCACGTCGTCGTCGCGCCATTATTATTAAATGTATCGCGCCCGTCCCGAAAACTAACTACGCGATTTACTAGTAAATTGAATATCACGGCGCCGGAATTTCGCGTCATTCGTTATTTGAGACGGAAAACGCGAAATGTAAACGAACGCCGCGTAAAGTACGGGAATCGTAAAAGTAATTCGGTTCGTAATACGCGTTCGAATTATTTCCGACGCGTAAAGTGTATACTAAAGTTATGGCGCTCGTGGTCCCAAGCGCGCGCGCGCGTGTGTGTATATAGTGCCGTCGGTTCTGTTAATTTACCGAGTGATTTACGAAAGCGTCCGGACAAGCCATTAATGAAGTGTAGCGCGTAATTGGAACGTTTGGGTCGTATCGATTCCTCAGGAACCAAAAGTGTACGATCGTTACTATCCGTACGTATTAACGTCCACCGTTTTGTTTTTTTGAATGTCCCGTAACGTTTACGACGGTTACGTAGCCGAATACGTGCACGCGATTTTCTTAAATACGCTCGAATGTTCGAAATTATTTCGCGCAACGTTCGAAAACGTATTGGAAAATCGACGCGTAATATTATTATATACCCGAACCGTACACACGACGTTTACGTCCTTAAACGCTAGCTGCACGGAATCGCGACGACACTGTGGTCTTGGTGGGTTATTTTTTGCGTTTTTCGTCGAATAACGCGTAAAACGACGTTTGGAAAAACGTGACTTTCGCGTTGCGGAGTAACGGTGGCGTGTAGCGCGTTTTTTTTTTATTTCTCGATGTACTTACGCTACGGGTTAAACGGCGCGTGAACAAATTAATCGATGGTAAACGTTGGACGGGTGAAAAAGATATTTCGGTATTCGTATTGAAAATGTACGTACCGATCGGTGTTGACCGCTAAACGCGAACGAACGAATAGATTATCGATCGACCCGTAACGTTGATACGAAATTACCATTCGGTTTCGTTGTCCCGTCGACGATAATTTTCGCTTTCCGATTTAGTTTTATTCCGTCGACGTTCGCGAAGCCAAACATACGAATAATGTATATGTAGCTCGACCCGTCGTTAACAACTACGCACGTACAATACCGTCGTTTATTATACTCCTGTAAACACCGGCCGTCCGTGCCTAAAGTCTGAGCCCGGCAATACGGTACGTTTTTCACCGGCTTACAGAAACGGTACGATCGAACTATTGAAAAAACCGATAGCTCTCTCGCCGAACGTCCGTAGCTTGTCGCGGACCACCCGAGCCGAGTTGATGAAACGCTCGAATCGCGTGGCCGGTGCCCCCGGGGTGCTTACTATCGTGTGCCGCGGACGGTTTAGTCGCGCCGAGTAGTTTTACATTATTATTTCGGAACGAATGCCGGTCGGCGCGTAAGTATAGGCGACGCGCCGTAAATTTCGGATTGGGCGTGCGCGGCGTAGGGCGAAGGGAATAATCGTGTTAAGTCGATCGCGACGTTTTATCGCGTCGTCGCCGGCAGGGGGAATAATGTACTACGCCGGAAACGGACGGGTCTCTACGGTTCCGTTTTACGCCAATCGTCGACCGGCGGCGGCGGCGGCGGCGGCGGTAAATGAGAGATATAATAACGAGCGGCGGCCGCGTTCGATAAATCGATTTATCGCCCGCGACACACTTGACCACATCGCCAAATTCGTATCTACGCGGACACTAAAAATAAAACGCGCCCGGGCGTTTACGTCCGCACATTCACGCGGCCCATTAGCGAACGGTCGTGATTCAGACGTACGTAACGGAAACCCGACCGTCGATCAACTCGAAATCGTACCGTGGTCGGCGATTGTCGTGTTCGGGTTGCACTCTCCGCGCTCGGGCGCGTTTCGTTCGCCGGATAAGCGCGTGACGACGGTGGTTACCGAAAAAAAAAATTCCGTCCCGGTTATATTAACCGTCGGACTGGCCTATTAACGGTCCCGGGTAATCGAAACCGTCGTACGAACGCCGACTTGGGCTTATGGTCGGCGGGCGTTTTCGACTTGGCGGGCGGCGATAACGGTATTCGTTTTTACCGTTTGTTTTTGCTTTCCATCTCGGCGGTAAAACGACAGAGATAATTCGCGCACGAAACTACGACTCGAGACGACCGAGACGGCGTAGTATATACAGTTGGACGTTAACGACGTTTCGGTTCGTGTAAAGAATAAAAACCCGAAATACTTTTATTTTCTTTTCGTAAGCGCCGTCGAAAGCTGTCGAATCGTTTATATATATATATATATAACTGTACCTACTTGGATCGACAGCGAATACTATCCATCTCCGCCGCGTTGAAGTGTACGACGCGTATAAAGTATCCGGGTCGAAGTTTCGTTAACGCGCCACGACGACGGAAATGATACGGTTCGCAATCCGTTCGCCGCCCGCGCACCGGTAATCCACTTTTATAACAATAAATAAACAACGCGACCGTACGACCGAGTTGATGGTCGCGGACGACGGACGCCCATAGCCGTGTACAGTTTGTCGGCTGAAATTTCGGGCGCGTCGATGAAAAATTGTCGACATTTGTTCACAATAATGCGCGTATCAACACGCTCGTGCGCGTGGAAACGAATCGATTTCCGCTTTCGGTTTTTCCTTTCGACAACGTATCGCCCGTCCGATCGTTTCATTCGTTCCGTACGTTCGTCCACCTAACCGCGGCGCGTCGGATAACCATAATATCGTTCGACGACGGGGTAGCGGTGGCGCGCGAACGGATCGAAATACCTTCGGACCGTTCGGATTCGACGTGGCCATTACGTCGTTACCGCGTACGAAAAGTGAACTGGTTGCGAGAGTTGACGACGGCGCGGACGTTAATCGCGTATTTCGTCCCGGCGATATCGACACGGGCAATCGTGGGCCGGGTCGTCGTACGTTTCTCGCCGGACGGCCACGGCGGTTAAAACGCCCGACGTTTATCGACCGAACGACCGATTACGCGTTTCATTTCCGTTATCGGGTAACGGCCTTAAACGGACGACGTTTCCGCCTTTTTCGGGGGATTAATAACCGCCCGCGGACCGAAACGAACTGGGAAATATATATACGGTATAGCTGCCGGCGTCTTTCTTCGGCCGTTCACGACCGACCAACTTTCGGGGTCGCCCGTGATCTAATCCACCGCCGTCGGTTTTCCATAACGAGTTAATCGAGCGCGCCCGTTCAATCTGCCCCCCCCACCACCATCACCACCATCACTACCACGACGACCGTTATTCGGTAGTGCGTCCCTGACCACCGCGTCGTCCGTTCGTTCGTGCACACGGTCGGGTGTGTAGTCGTCGGGACGAACGAATGGGTTGTTAGTTACGTGTACGCGCGGGCGCGGCACGGGGACGGCCATTAATTACTCCGAAAATACTAATCCGAAACGACCTCCTTAAGCACCGCCACCGCCGCCGCCGACGCTGCGCTAATACCGTTCGCGTCGTTCGAATAGCCCGTAATTTGTCCCCGAGGAGCGTCGTCGTTCTTCGAACCCTCTTCCATCCCCCTCGCACGACGGTCCTTATGAACCTCCGTGACTCCTCGCTCCGCCGACCTATCGTTGTTTTTGGCACGACCGATGTTATTCTTGTGTGGTGCCGTTGTGTATAGCGCGCGCGTTTGTCTCAAACAACGGCCAAGAACGGTCGAGGGAACGACCCGAGTAGTAGTGCGCCGCACGCCTTTTACGTATATCGACTGTTGGCCACGCTGCGTTCTATACATATATATATATCGCGTACCGATTTCGATACTACTGGGCAAACGTCGTCGATAACCGAAATCGGTATATAATAACGTGACCAAAGTGACGGTTTATTTGCGTCGTTCTAGGACGAGCGTGACGTTGAGACAGTTTTTTGAATTACGTGTACAGGGGTGGTGGATGAGCGTGGTGTATAAAACGAGAGGGGATATATTTCGGCGGTTACGATACGGGTAGAGGTGACTAGTGACGACGAAGGTGACGGCTGGTAGAATGGGTAGATAATGGTCGAAGAATAGGGGTGACGTGAGGTCGAAAGGACATGTATAGTAGTTAAGGGCGCGTGGTGTGGTAAAGCGGTGGGGTCGGGGGACGGGATCGTGTGTGGAAGTATAAGTTTGATGACGGGGCGGGGCCGCCCGATCCCGCGTAGACGGAAGCGAACGCGAACGAGGAGAGGACGACGCGACAGACGTCCGCCGAACGTTTTAACCGATTATTGATGTCGTAAAGCGGAATTCGCGAACATTTCGTTTTGGGTTTCCCGCCGTAGTTGTCGACCACCGTGCGCCATAGTCGATAATCGCGACGCGATTAACGGTCACCGTTGTTCGTGATCGTTCCGAAAAAAAAATAAATAAACAAACAAACCGTCGGCCGAATGGCTACTAATAATTATTCGTCGAACACTCGGAACGGGAATTTATACGAACGGAAAACGGCCGTTTAATCGACGAATTAATTTTTTACGAACTTTATATATATATAAAAAAAACCCTCTCGCCCGCCGATAGTTTTCTGAACGACGTATATAAACACCGTGTAGGCGTTTGTCGCGCTACTATGTCGGGGTTTATTTTCAATTTAGCAGCCGACCCGAAAACGTATGCCGTTTCCGAAACGATTATTATACGGAATATTTGTACCGGTCGTTTGGCGGCACGATAGCCGTTTGGCTGTTAAATGCGAACTTGCCTCGGCCGAATAAACGCGACGCGGTAAAGCGCGCGCGTTCCGACAACTCGATAATGTTTAACGTGTCGTTTCAGATCTGTCGCCCTAATTTACCGGGCTTACGAGCGACGATTTATTCAACGCGTTCGACGCACGTGCGTAGTAGTGTACGACCCAAATGGTACGCCGGTAAATACGTTAAAACGCGTTCCCTTAAGTTCACCTATTTTCGCGTCTTATTTTTACAAAAAAAAAAAAAACTCCCCCCCCCCGATAATAATAAATAACTAATAGCGCGGTTACAACGTCGAATGAAGATCGTATCGTTTCCGGTACGTAGTATTTCGTTAAAAACGTATTCGACCGAAACTCGTTCGTCGTACATAATTGATGTTTATCGAACGATATTTCACGGCGCCGTTGTATCAATAACGAAACGCCAGTTCGTCCACGGCGTTTATAATCGAAATTATCGCTTCGTTTCTATTTATAATCGCGATTTACGTTCGCCGCCTTCCGAGCTATACATCAATTAACGAATTGTCCGTTCGATATTCTTAATCGGCTTCTAGTAGCGTATAAATAGAGACAGCTATTTATAACTTTGGCGCGTTTACTTTCGTACAAAAACGGCCGTTCGTCCGTTTGATTCTTATAACGGACGCGCTCTTTTCGAACGATACACGGCCCGCCGAAACGCGTAATGGCGCGAACGTCCAACAGGGTTATCGACCCAGAAAAATACGCGACGTTATTGACAACGATTTGGAAACGATCGGCACCGAAACTGTTGGGTTTCTAGCTGCCCGCCGCGCGTTCCGTCCGGTACGAGCCGGCGTTTTAACGCCGCGTTTAATTGGCCGGCGTCGGAAACGATTTTATATTTTTACGACCGTGTCCGACGTCACGTCCCCTGCCCGCCCTTTCGATTTCGCCTACAACGCGATTTCGTCGCCTAATCATTCACCGCCGTGTCCGACGGTCCGGCCATTTGTTCTACCTATTGTCGTCCTTTTCCCCATCGCCTCCCCTATTTGCCTAAGTACGTGCCCGGCCCCGTTCGTCCGTAATATATATTCCGTCTAACCCACGTAGCGTCACACTACGCCGACGACAACCACTTCGCAAAGCCTTCTTTTACGTTTCATTTCTACCGTTTTATTCGCCGCCCCGTATTTCACGTACCGAACACTCTCATTAAACGTCACTTGGCGCGCTCGCTCGTTCGCGTTTGTTTAGCGTAACAATTCGCGGCACCGTGGATTTCATTTTTTCGCTCTTTTTTCCGCCCCGAATTGAACCGCCCGCTTGTTCCGAACGTTACCGTTCCCTACAGTACGGTAGTGATTCGAAAAAAAACCGGTCGCTTACCGGAGCCAATACGTTATGTTTAAGGGATAGCTTCGTAACGATACGTTATAGGGATCAAAAAAAAAAAAAAAACCCGGGGATCCCGAACATACGGGCACGTCAGAATTGCCTAACCGACGCGCCGTGTCAACCGTATCCGTAATTGTTTCCTGGACGTTCGCGTTAAACGAAAAACACGAACAAATCGAGAATTTCGTTCGTTTTGTTTGTATTCCGGCGAAACGGCGTAGCACGAAGCGATTCGGCCGAGTAAAATTTCCACCGTGACCGGCGCTAGTTCGTGTTCCGTTCACCGTCACGTGGGCCGACGGATAAATCAATTCCGTTCCGCCGGCGAACCCACCGGCGAATTCTCCACTTTCCCGTTCGATTGTGTACATTATTTATAGTAATCGGTAAACGCGTAATTGGAGGAAAAAAAACGTCCGGCGATATTTCAGAAAAAAAAAACCACGACGTATATCGCCATTCGACACGACTTATCGTTTTAATAATCGATCCGTAACGAAGGGTCACGTCAATAAAATCAACGGCTTTGTCGGCAAAAAAACGCCCTCCCAATGCCCGTTTGAATAACGAACGCGGACAATTATGTTTTTTCGCCTTTAGCGATTCCGTTTCGCTAAATAATTTTAACGTCGAAACTGCGGAATTTTATCAATTTAAACATTTTACGTACATTTTCGCCACGTTAACGGTTTTCTCACTTCCGTTATTCCGTCGACGGTTCGTAAATTACAATAACGTTTCGTGAACTCAACGACGTGGTACAGTTTCGGCTATATTCGAACGTTTTCCCAATCGAAACACCGAAAAAAAAAACTATTCGGTTATTTTCAACCGCGAATGCGTCGTCTCGCGTTTCGTATTGACGCGCGTCCACCGATTAAAAGACCGGTCGGGCGTCCCTTCCGATCCGGCCGACCGTCACCCACGGAAATGGCCGTTACACGTAAACGATTCTCTGTTTGGAATTGAACGGGTCCGGCGATCGGCTACCGAACACGATGACGCGATGGGACGGGAGCTTCGACCCGAGTGAGTCGTTCGGGACGTTCGTATTTCATTACCGGCCGCGACCGGTAATTATCGAGCGGCTATTCTGACGCTCGCGTTTATCAAACTGGCCGGTGGAAATAACGGCTGGAACGTCGGAAATAGCCAAAACTTTTGGTTCCACCTTTTTCGGCGCACCAGAGTAAACGCTATATACAATAAACATAAATCCGCCGATATATTTATAACGGATCGTATCGTAAATTTTTTTTTCCGTAGTTATTGCCCGGCATTCAATGCCCGTTAAATTCGTATTGTTTTCAAAATCGTTTTTCGACCGTATATTATTCGTTTGTTATTTCTTATACGCGCGCGCACGCGTTTACCCGTAGATACGGTATTAGGACGTTCGAATCCTAAATGAATGTCAATTCGTTCGTATTTTCGAACGTGGAAATTCGGTTCGTTTGCGTTCGCGACGTACGTTCGAAACGTCGGATTTTCATAAAGTAAAAGCCGCTATAGCCGTTTTCGTGACCGTAAAGCGAAATCGGTAATTTACGATTTTCAAATATTACGGCACGTGGCCGATCGGCGAATATCCGAAACGAATACGCATCCGGCACGCTTTACGGACGTACCGCGTGTGTAGCCGGTCGGTTCGAAAAACGGGTAACGGAATTCGTGCCGTTGGAATCGGCGAAAAAATAGGCGCCGTGTTAACGATATTTCGATATGTAGCGAGCCGACGACGCGACGATCAATTTTTGAATGTATCGCCGAAGTATTCGGCGACCGAAAACGTACAACGAATATAATCGATTCGACGATTTCGGACAGACGTATTATTGGCGTATAGCGGTTGGTATGTACGATCGCGTTAATAATAATATATATATATATACGAGAAGGAAACATTTTTCTGAAGGATCGAAAGTAATTTTCGAAGTTAATCAGTCGGATCGTTACGTCGACGGACTCGTCGGAACGCGAAATCACGCGCCCGAATCCGCGACGACTAATTCCCGAAAATAAATGGGATCAGTCTTTCGGCTGTCGGGCGTTTTCATTCGAGAACGGCCAATATATTTTACGATTCGTCCAACGGAGTACAGTGTGATACGGCGGACCGAACACTGGCGGCGTATTTATAAACTTTGTTTTTTTTTTTGGGGGGGGGAGGGACGTTTGACATAATAACGAAATAATTTTAAAACGCCAA
>JAIPRN010004046.1:0-17353 GCA_025469175.1 Geopemphigus sp. TES_GeoC_2020 | reverse complement strand
CATTAGCTTTTCAATCTATAGTTAATAATTGCATAAAGTACTTATATGTGTAGCTCACTGTGTGTATGATTCTTATTTAATGGTAAATGCTCGATATGTATATTTTCTATGAAATTTAATACGTATGTTTTAAACGAAGAATTTTGTGATATTGCGGTTGCATAACAATTTTTTATTTTATTTATTTCGAATAATTATTTCTGCCTATATATATATACTAGGAGACCCGGTTACGCGTTGCTGTGGCTGAAGGTTTTGTTATATTACATGGTAGTAAACTATTAACGGAGAAAGTTGGAAGAACATCAGTCATATGGACACCACCAAGCTTTTTTCATATTCTATCGGATAGTAAACAAATAATTTGCAATAAAATAATATTGCGACTATAAATATAAACTAAGCTATCCTATCTTTCAAGTTGGATCAACCTGCACACGATGTGCGAAATTTGGTTAAAATCGGTTAAGTAGTTTAGGAGTCCATCGCGGACAAACACTGTGACACGTAATTTATATATATATTTTATTTGCGTAATCGTACGCAAAATAAACGTCTACCGGTTGTTCGAAAGGATTCTACTTTGTAAAATATACCGATACTCAATATTCCGATACGTTCTTATTGTCGTGAGTGTCGCGCGGTTCGTTTACCAATTTTCTAAAGAAACGAACAACCGCAACGTATACGAAAACAATGAGCCCATCTCTGGTAAAATAATTTACACGTTTTGCGATTTATCATCATACAACACGTTCATTGTGCGCATACACACACTCAACAATCAAACGGGCAGAAAACGGTCCGTAATTAAAGGGGTTTCCGATGGCAACCGTACCGACGGCGGCGTGGCGGGAACAAATTTAGTCATTGTCCGCGTTAAGTGGGCCGATTAAGCTTCGGCAGCAGAGACGAACGTGTGTTATTTATTAACCTCTGAGGGATATGACTTGCAAGTGAAATATCCCCGGGGAAGAATTATACATTACTATAGGGCAAAATTATACGAAAACTTTTACGGTTGTGTAATTTTTTTTTTTTTGCGAATTCGTATATCGAAATCGTTTGTTTCACGAATTTTAAAAATATACACACACAAACGCGCACGTATATACACACATAATATATATAAAACGTGTGTGTGTGTATATATGTTACTGGAAAGGCAGCTGTAATTCGATAAGTCGATAAAAATTCCTTTGAAACGTGATACAGACGATACGATCTCAATTACATGTAACTTACTAGCCAAATGGAAGGAGAGTGATTTTTTTTAAAATTTTCTTTCGAAGGAATTTGTTCATGTTCTGTACGCGCGCAAATAAAATTATAATTTACGTAGAGTTCCAATCGAGGAGACTATAGACATAAAATAGTACGAAAATTCTCGAGTTTTGTTTACTATATCCTCAAGAGTTTATTGAAAGTAGCGAATAGGTGGTACTCTAAAACAATGTTATCGCTTCGATATAGTTTTAACGATAAAACGTTATCAACTTAAGCAATTTACACACATACGTATGTGTATATATATATATGTAAAATATACGACGCTAATTGCTTTATTCCCTGGTTCAATTCCGTCAAACGGCGTAGGTACGCGTTCAAGTACGTATTGTTATATGTTCTTGAACGACGTTCTCGTTATTATTATTATAATCTTCGATACGTACACACGAACGCGTTATACAGAGTTAAACGTCTAACGGGATTTAGAACGTATCGAAACCAAAATGTAGATCTATAAAGCAAACCGAGATCGATTGGTTTCGATTTCGAGAGCGAGAAAAAAAAGCACTCGCGCGCGCGCGATTATTCGTTAATTTTATTTTTCGTAAACGTCGCTTCCGTTTGTGTATACAGAGTTTAACAAGTCGGGTAGGTTTAAAATATCCTCGAACGCGAAAATACCATTAATTCCGTAATAGCATTCCGTACGACGAACGCGCATTATTCTCAAAGCGCGCAAACGTCGCTGTAATATACAAGCCGTAATAACTCGTATTTAAGCGCGCGCATATCGAAATAATAATTAACTGGAAGCAACATTCGGTTAATGACTTTATCGTACCGAACACTAGGATAGAATCGTGTAGCATAAGCTACGACAATCGGGGCCGCGAACTTTTCTTTGGTTCAACTGTTTTGAAAAGTTTCCGTATCGTCTTTGTACGTCGCAACATAAATACGAACGCAACTTTTGATTATTAGTTTAACGACGTATGTAAAGTTTACTCGAGTATTTTAAACTGTTTTATCGAGTCGTATATACATTGTTTAATACGCTCGAGTTAAAAACGAATTCCGTAATATACGATACGTATATATATATATATATGTATATACACGGCGGGTTAGTAGGGTGTTTATAATCGATTTATACGTACACGCGGTGTACGAACAGAAATTGTCGCGAGTAGAATACCTATTATATAACGTCTTATATAAAGCGATTTAACTTTTGTTTATTATGGTCGGTTGTCGTATCGGTACGCACTCGTATCTACATTTATCGTCTCGTTCGTAAATGATCAAAGGTATGATGTATCGCCGATATATGTAAATTATCCCTTAAGAAATAAACTCTACGGAAAGCAATATAGCGTTCGTTTTTCTATATGATAAATAGTTATTTTAACGATAGTTTTTCAAAAGTTTGCCCGTTACACTCGAAAATGTGCGCGCGCGCGCGTGGTAAATATTTTATATAATGTTGTCTCGGTTCGAGGGTTCCGTTATTAAATGGGCGCCGCTATATTTATTATTTCCCACGTTGTTTCGGTACAAATCGAATACGATAGTTCGCCAACCCGATGAACTTTTAGGCGGCGAATTCGTAGTGTCGCGTCAAAAGCGGTTCCGCCATAAAAGGAGAAAGGTTTTCGCCAATAAAACAGACTTCAAGTAGAGCCGTGTTCACAATGGAACGTTTTTATTATTGTTGTTGGACTCTCGCTGTTCCGTCGTTTATAACTCGACGTCCTCCAGTCGCACAAAAGATCATGTGTCACTACGACGGTGCCGCGTTTTAGCCTTCCGCCTACTACTATATTGTCGAATATTCGGACCGTTTTGTACACGATAAAGTGTACGCTGGAGGCACGGTTTTTTATCCCTTGTTTTTACGTTGTCGGAAGTAAAAGAAATCCCGAGCTTTACCTGTGCTACTAAACGACCGAACGTTATTATATATTGTCCATTAGACACGTACGTATTCAATAAAAACTTTCGGTTCGAATATTCGCCGCGTTTAATCGAATATTTTTTAAACGGATTACGCGTTTCCGACGTGACCTATTTCCGTATTTACGACCCCGCCGGTTTCGTGAGTATATCCGAAAACGCCGACGGTTATTTACGTCCCGAATACAATAGAGGGCGTGCGTAGAGAAAAAATTGAAATCGAACGATTGGCTACTTGGCGATATTGTTTAACGTATTTTATCACGCGTACATCGGCCGTTAATCCGTGATGTCCGTTTGACGCGATTCAAATTTTACCGTCGAAACGGGTTAGAATTGTACGGGCCAGAAAAGATACACGTTTATTCGAGACGCGATATCACGTCGAACAATACTTCGTAAAATCCGGTATCGTAGCGTACAATGTAAACGAAGCAAGATGCCGTCGCGTTTTTTAAAAGAGACGTTACGAAGTATCGGCGAATCGCCGAACGTCGTTTCAGGTAAAAAAAGACGGACTCGATATTACGCGTTTTGTCGTTGTACTGGACAATTTAAGGTAATAAAATACGTTACGTCAATACCGATTCTTGTTAAGTATTCGAACACGTAATCGTATCGTACCAGTTTGCTTTTTATTCTTATGAATAATAAATTGCGCGATAACAGTTTATCTTTACTTTTCATAACGGAAATTGTTTGTTTTATTCCTTGGGCGCGCGCGCGTGTGTGTACGTAGTAAATATTTAAAAACGTCGTGAAACATTAAAACGTGAATTATACGCCTAGGTTGTCATAAGAGGCTTAAGAGGCCGTGTCCTTTCCGCTGGAATTTTTTACGCTTACAGTATTTAATATTAAGCTCTTTCGAGACTTAAATACATTTTCGGCCTATACGGCCTTTACGTATTAAATATTTGATATACTTCGGGTTTCGTTTATTTATTATTTAATCGCTTAAATAGTAAACGTATTTTTACTGTATCGTACGTACCCGAAAACGACAGCTATAACGCGATAAAAATAAAAAACGTATTTAACGTTTATTCGTACAGTCGTTTAGAATTCGCGCGTTAAATCGATAAAATGTAACACGATGTCGTAGTACGATTTTCGTCGACTACAAATATATATATATATATACTCGTATATATAAATACGTATAGGTAAAGCGAACGTCTACGAACGTTTTATTAAACGAATTATATTTCGGTATATA
This sequence comes from Geopemphigus sp. TES_GeoC_2020, assembly GCA_025469175.1. NCBI lineage: Eukaryota > Metazoa > Arthropoda > Insecta > Hemiptera > Aphididae > Geopemphigus > Geopemphigus sp. TES_GeoC_2020. The sequence goes on along the minus strand of JAIPRN010004046.1, from coordinate 12,951 downwards.
TATATCGACTTAAATGTATACGGATTCTGGAACTTCTTAACCCCGTTGAAAATCGTTCGTCAAGAGCGTAAATATTTTTTTTTCTACTCGACTGACTGATTGGAATATTATTGCATTCTGTAGACGACAATCGTTTTTCCCTTCTCCGCCATCTGCCTGTCCCCGTTATTCCCGCCCCTCCCCTCCAATTCCCCGTCATTATTGTACGACCCGTCATTATACTCGCAGTTTTCTCACTGTTGGTCCGTATTTAATTCACAAATTGCTTTTGGAGTACCAGCAGTAGGAGAAAAAAAAAATAATAATAAAAAAACCCTGTCGCCCATCCACCGTCTTCGTCTATACCTACGCCCTCCCCCTCCACCGTTGAATTATAATATTAGCGGCCGCACAACGCGTGACGCCACCACCGTATATATATATATATAAAACTACATAAAAACGCTCTTTTTTTCTAGTCCGAATAATTAGATTCTGGTTTCCTTCGTAGCCTGTCAGAAGTTTAAAAATTATACGCCACGGTCTGGCCAACGTGCAACTCGCCCCCGTGAAGTTCGCCTCTTTCGGCCGTATTATTCAACTCGTAAATACCAATTCGCGAAACTCGCGTTTCGCCGGATGTCTTTATTTTAACGCGATATAGTTATAAAATTTCGGCTCCACTCCGCGCCCGTACTTCCTGCTCCTTGCGACGCACACCCTGCGAGCATTGTTACACAACTAAGTCCAACTTTTCTCGGATTAACCCGAAATTACAGATAGATAACGCGCCGAGAAAATGGGGTGGAAATACGTACGTAGTGCCCTACGTAAGACGATACGTCCCGCGCTTTCTTTACACGTTTACGGGGGTAACGATAATTTAACCACCGGAAACGTTAATTTACGCTCAACGTCGCCACTATAATTATGTCGTAATATCAACGGAAAACTTTTTCGCGTGTAAACATTCCGGCACGTTATTTATTTCGTGCGTAATTTGGATATTTCGATAGGACGCGTTTGTGTGGGCGGTCGATTGAATACCGCGGTCGAACATAAACAAACGAAGGGAATAATAAGAAAATAGCTACGAAACTTTATTCGTCATATAATTTATCGTTATCGTAACGTATTCGTTTCGTAATATTTGTGTTTGGAAAAAAAAGAATCGTAGCGACCGAAGTTTACGAACGTAATCGCGACGTATACGCTATCATTTTATATTACTGCCGTCGGTAGTCGTGAGGTCGAAAACCGTGTTTAGGTAAAACACCGAAACGGTTACGCGAGGTATATTTAAAAAATGTTCAACGGTTTCTCGTGGTCGGTCCGAGTGACACATTTACATTCGATGGACACCGGCGATATTTGTCGACACGTGACGTTTCACTAATCGGCAAAACCGTTTTGCCTCCGGAACGAATAATAGTTTACGAAACGTGAGAATTCGCGGTAAATTTTCCGTTTTCGTAACAACGAAAACATCACGTTCGGTCCTACGGAAACGTTTTCGGAACGGAAATCATTTCGGGCATTACGCGCGCGTGTAACTGACATTCCCGTTTATCGAGCAACGGATTTGTAGTCCGTGCTGATCTTCGAAGGTCCCGGCGTGACGATGGCCGATTGATTGCCGACCGTATCGACCGAAGTCAGCGATCGCGTTACATATTTTTGGTACACTCAACGTGTCGTCTATACACTGGCCGTATGACACTGGACGATTTTCGGTACGCGATTGTCCGTACGCGTGTACCGTTTTGTTTTCCGTGTTTGAAAATCTACCGTGGGTTTTTTCAAATGTCGACTTTCGAATACGCCGAGTTACTTTGTCGATAACTTCGCGGAAAAACGGTCTGCCGAGACGTTGTACGAATGTGTTGATTTAATAGCGCCACGAGCGTACCGAAGACACATATGTTTTAACCGTATTATTAATTGTACGGGCGGTAATTCATCACGATCGCGAACGCGGGCCGTGTATGTTAATTGCGAGTACGTTGATGATACGCGCGCGTCACGTACCTCGTTACGAGTTCACGCGTATTATCCGCGACGAAACAATTATGGCGAAGTCACATTACGAGTGCGAAATGAATACGATAAGTTTATTTTTTATAACGCCGACGGAACCGTACGAATTCCTACGTTTCGTTCGTTTCTCGTGTACCGCTTTAATGGTCGACAAAAACCGTTGACCGACGATCGACCGAATTAGGCGCGCGATAAATTAGTACCGTAAAATTTGTATTCCGTGGAACAATTTAACACGCCGTGTAATATATATATATGTAACAAAGACGTACGAAATACAAGCGGGAATCCTTTAAAAGTTCGATTAATTATATAATTAACGCGTTTCGGGCGAAGATAACTGGATAACGGGTATTTGTGCCAACGATTTCGGCGACAAAACCGTTCAGGGGGAACAAGGGTGTCCGCGAAAGATTCACGGCGTACACCGCCCGGGGGGAAATGGTTGGAAAATAGGCCAATTCGAGCGCTTAATGGTCGCTAGCTAGACGATAACAGTATTTTCCGTTTTCATCGCCACTGTGGGAAATATACTTACGATTGTCCGCACAAAGGGGAGGCTAAACTCGAATAAAACGTTAGCGGGGAATATCGGACGGAAGGCATTCGCTATCTGACCAGCCGTTCGCCGCGACCAATTCGGAACGATTGCGTCGATACGAAACGAATTAAACTCGTGTCGTTATAATAATAACGAGGAAAGCGAAATGAAAGTTTCGCGGACCGCACGGGCAAGTTTACTTCCGAGCGTTTATCGTTCGATACGTCCGCGGCTAATCGAATCGTACGTCGGTTCGTAGCGAAAGCTGGCGGCGTGTGTCCCGTGAAAACGTCGCCGTTTATCCCTCGCGATCAAGCTTACCCGAACGTATTACGGTTTATTTACGAATACCGTGGGCGGCGATCTGTCACGGTCGAAATACAACTTGGCCGGCAACGATTCCGCGGTCGATTTAAAAAACGACGACGTAACGCGGCCGCCGTGAATCATCCTTTGTTCCGCCTTCTTTCGTAAATCATATTAATTGTTTCGGGGGAGCGAATTATCTTTCGAGCGAGAAAATCGTCAGGGGACGCTATAGAAAGACATATTAGTATAAGCCGGGCTTTGTTCGAACCGGCCCCATGTGAACGAATATTACCATATAACGCGTAAAGGAAACCCCGCCTGGGCCAGGCAGGCGATCATTTTAACGGTAGGTCGACCGGGTTATCGGGGCCATTTGCAATTAACCATTTAGAACGGCCCGCGGGACGACATTTTCTTCGGTTCGATCGCCGAACGATATTCACCACCGTTCCGTATAACCGCGGGACGATATCATACCGGGATCGGTAATTCGGGAGTTTTTCCAAAAAAGCCGACGAGAAACGCTATCGTTTTTTTTTTCGTTTACGCGGGCCGCCCAATATTAATTTCGTCCTATTGACTTTTACTCGTAGTTTTTAGTCGGGTAACCTCGTGTGTATGAAAAAAGGCGCGTTCGTCAACGATCCCGTACAAAAAAGGATCAGAAAAGAATAGGGTTATTTAAATAATCCTACGTAATTAGATAATCCGTTTAGGAATCGAAATAAACCCTTCGATTTTAAAGACAAGTTTCTTTTATTTTACGTCGATTAAATTACTATTTACTGTAATATTTTTTTAACAAATTCTACCAAAGGACGTTCCTGGTTATTATATATTTTGCCAGTACTGTGGATCTTTAAAATTCTCCGTTCGTGTTGAACGGGAATACTTTTTGGAAAAAGATATCGACGAATTTTTATAGGCGTTTCTTCCCGATATTAATCGAACTTATTATTTTTTTAATACCGCAATAATAGTAGATAATTACTATCATTAATAAACAAATTTCGTACACAATAATAAAATTTTTTTTAGATTCGTAAAGATTCTTATTCCTATAAGCCAATCGTAATTTAAAATAGTACGTATTTTAGTAACGTACACGTCCATAACGTTCGGTTCGAACATAATTTTAAGGAACGACGATCATTTACGAGTGGTTTGGTTTAGATTTTTAATTTAAATTTTTTGCGCGATAGCCCTAAATCGTTTTTTAATGTCAAGTAAAGTGTCAAAACTGCGGGGAAAAAATGGCCGAAGCCATTAATAAAATTGCTTATTTAATACGTACCTCGTTCGTTATAATATAGGTGAGATTCTCGTCAAGTTCGCGCGTTAAATTTAAGTATCCGAAAAAACCCGTTTTACGCCAATATTTTTTTTCCTGTATATATTCGAACGATAACGTACGTATAGAATTTTGTCGGTTTTTTAGTTTGTTATTTTTATTAACATATACGTACGCCGTTTATAACGATCGTATTTCTTTTTGTTTTTTCGCCTTATCGTCTTATTGGTCTTATTAATCGTTTTTCGATGGTTACGTAATATGTTGGGACATGAAAAAGGAACCGTATCATATATTCAAACTATACGACTCGATCCAATCACTTTTCGAGTTGATCGATTAATTTTCTACGAGCGATCCGATTTCGTCTCCGGATCAATAGGTATAACGGTAACACTTGTAAATTCGTGTTACGAGTATTTATATACGGAAAACCGACGTCGCGTCGCGTCCTTTTCGGTAAAACGGAACACACCTTGGAAAAAGTCGAAGCGCGTAACGTTCACGTATAGCGGCAACCGTTTGGGACTCGTGAACGCCGTCGAATATATTGGATTCGGTAATTTCGCCGTGTCGGCAGGTAGGCAGGTACGCGCAATTTCGACGACAAAGGAAAATGGCGACGGGCGCGCGTGGGTGAACGGGCGAGTAGAGGAGCAGTATGGATGGAAGGGAGCGCCCGCAAAGGGCGAGTAAAAGAGAATCGGAATTCTCGGCGTAGGGGGAAAAACGAAACGTTTTACTGCGGAACGCCGAAGTATGCCGCGGCGGGATAAACGCATAAAACCGGGCCGCCGTCGGTCGTTGTCGTCGTCTTTGGTACGTACAAAAATGTGGAAAATACGGTCGAAAAATACGATCGGTGGGTGGGTGGAGAGTGGCGACGGCACGGTATATGTGTGTACGATAAAGGAAAGGAAATGACTCTGTCCGATATCCGCCGCCGGGGTAAGGGATATATGTGTGTGTGTGTGTGTGTGTGTGTAATGACGATGGCGTCGCGAAGGTTCCGTGCACTCCATAAAGCATTAATGGACAATAATTCCGGTCTTAATACTCGGTTTTATGGGCATAGCACGCAGTTATCACGCTGTATAGCGAACGTGGTGGACGTAGGGCACGCGAAAAAATGTCGGTATTATACGATCGCGCCGTGGTCGGATTGTTGTTGTTCGCGAGAATCGTTCGCGATGATACCGGGCGACCACCGCACGCAAGTATATATATATATATATATATTACGTATAAAACGGTATTCGCGCGCCGTTCTTCTCCGCGGTTAAAAAAACCATCGGCACTGTTGTCGCGCACCCCTGAACGCCGCCGACCGAATTCGAACAAAACGGCACGGACGCGTTCCGCGAAACGCACGTCGCTGGTTATTATTACCCGGCGACTCGTCCGCCTCTCCCCGTATTGTTTCCGTTTATCGGAGCATCGGAGATAAGCGAAAACGGGCCGCCGGTCCCGAAACGGTTTCGCCAGAGTAAGACAACATATTCGCCGAGTGATTTATGGAGTCGCGCGCGGCTCGACCGTCGTCGTACTTATCCTCCGCCGAATAAACTATCCGCGACCGTCCTCGGCGATGCGCGTTCAAAGCCACGCGGATCGAGCACCGGACCCACCGTTCGGTTGACAAGGATTAACGAATCGAATTTACCCGACATTTATCGCGAAAAATACTACGCGTCATTTTTCCCCTTTCCGTAATACGTTTTACGCGTATATATATATATATATATTAGTTTCTCGAAAAATGTACGGTATAGCGAACTCGGGCGATCCAATTTCGTACTCGATCGACGTCGACGTAATTTTTAATTTATTTGTTATTCTCGTATTCAATTACGAGTTCTCTCGTATCGCTTTAAATCAAACTATGTTCCTAAGTTTGGCAACAGTACAGTAATATACCGTGCACACGCACACATGTATATGTATATACACACACACATGTAAACCGCGATAATATTGTAACCCATTGGCGTACCCTCTAAAAGTCCGTATACTTTCTCCGTACTAAACGGTTCGTAAAAACGTTCTCGGGCTTGATTTTTGGACGTTTATACACCCGACGTTTGTCCTAGATAGAAATACGGTAGCCGGCGAACGTATTTTCGTTACGAAATAACGTTAGGGAACGTCGGTGGCCGGCCGCGATTAATCGATAATATTTCCTATCGAAACGAACAATTAAAGTATTACCAACGCGTTAGTATCCCGAAATTGATTCCGATTAAATTAATTATTAAAACGTCTTTAAGATTTTTCGAAAATTTTCAGTATCGTTTTTCAACTTCGTAAATTTAAACGTACACGCGCGCGCGTGTACGTTAAAGTTCTAATATTTTTTATGACTTCGAAAAAGTTGTTCGATAAACCTTTCAATCTAGATCGAAGTTTATAAATTAAAACTTTTTTTTTAATATAAAAAAATATCCTATAGTGTACACCTAATTGCTATTTTTATAACTCCGTAGTAATATAAATATATACGCGAAACTTTACCGGAACGTTTCGGGGAAAAGTATTACGAATTCGCTACCGATTTATTAAATAAATACGAACACTAATAAATTACTGGTATTATATCGGTAGCTAATTTGGACTATTGAAGTACTCGATCTTAAAATCTTCAGTCAATTATGTAATATTATATTAAGACGAAATCGTTAATTATTTCAATTAATCATATTAATCGTATTATTTTCGGTACATATTAAAGTCGTATCAAAATGTTCGTTACGTTCGTATTATTCGAATTTAGAACGAAAAACATTACATTTAAGTGGCCACTATATTCAAAATATTATTTTCGCGGATTTTTCATTTTTTTTTTTGTTTATCGTTTTTTAGTTTATCGTTTCGGACGATTAAATAATACGCGGTTTTCTCCCAAAATCAACACTTATTTATCGACCTTATAATTAAACGTTTAATCGACGTTTTTTTAATTTCCCAAAAGTAATTATTGTTCGTCACGAATTTTCGGTTAATCGAATTTTTTTCTAAAATCCGCGGAGTTTCAGTCGCATATATGTTTTATAGTGATTGACGTAAAACGCTGAATATTTTACCGACTTATAAAATATTTCGTTCCATCCCGAAAAGTACTTAACGATAATTTTTTAAATAACGCTAATTGAACTTGGCCATTCAATTACGGTCCATTACGTTTCTAAAATAAGACGAGCCGACGTTTCTAGATTTATTTTTTAATACTTTTGTTTCGAACCGTACGGTCGCTAATAATATTTATTCGCGTACGTTTAAGTAAAACGTTCCGTAAAGTATTTCGATAGCGTTTCTATAAACGTTCGTTGCTTTGGTTGGCGTCGGTGGATACCTAACAATTCCGTTCGTTGTTCCGATTCACGAAACGTATCCGCCGCGATCAAAATATTTGTCAAATTTATATTTCGGTCCTAAATATACGGGCGTATATTGGTGACTTTTAGACGCGCGTCGAAAATTGTACGCGTTCGGCACGATTTTTATAAACGAACGACAATTTATGCGGTTGTTCGTTAAGGAATCGAAGTAAAAGCGAAATAGAGAGGGAGAAAAAGACTGAACGACTCGAGAAGAAGAAGCCATTACTGGGCGCTTCTATTCCGCGCGATATAGGTAATCAATTACGGTCTACGCCGAAATTTCAAGCGAGCGTTTTTTTTTTTTGAATTGTACTCGTTCGTGTCTCGAAATTACCGAACGAAGAATATACGTATATGTTGTTTATGTAAGCGGCGGGCAACGGAACACTTGCGCCGGATTCAATAGGAAAACGGTAAACGGGCGATTTGATGTACGTCGTTAAAACGGCGGAAAATAACGAAGAATATAACACGCGGGTGATCGTCCCTACCTCCTGAGTAGCGTTCGTTACGTATTTTTTTTACGTCTATTTATTTTTGTTGCGTCCTCGCCATTTGTCTATATCTACGGGTTTGTCCCTCCAACGAGCCTTCGTCTCGAAAGGCCGGTCAAAACATCGATTTACCGTCCGTGATTCCCTTTTTGTTATATTATTCCGAACCGTTATCAGAATTTCGCGTTTTCGAGCTCGTACATTTCACTCGACAAGGAATAGTCCGCGTGCACGTGCGCGTATTCGACGTCTCGAAGTTTTCGACCCTTTTTTTGATTCATGAAGTAACGCGATTTAAACGTACAATAACGTGTAAGTACGTATATATATATATATGTATACGCGCGCGTTCGTTAAAAAGGCAAAACCATAAGGAAACGAACGTAGCTATTGACGCATAATTAGGAAAAACGGCCGATTTCGTCGCCCGTCCATCGATGATTCCCACCAACGTTGTCGGGTACTCCGCGAGTTGTGCGGACAACGAGCCGCGCGCCGGCAGTCCGGAAATAGTCGACGACGGTTTACCCTTGAAGAGTGGCCTTACCGGCGGTCGTGTTGGCGCGCTTGTGCAAACTCCGAAGGTGTAACGGCGGCCGCCGACACGATTTCGTATTGGTGTGTGTGTGTGTGTGTAGGTGGGGGGAGGGGAACGAAAATTCGACAATGATCGGCGGCCGCGTCGAAATTTGGCGCGTATTAGGAGCGCCGTGAGACGTATTTTAATCGAGGTCGGGGACCAGCGGTGTGTTATTCCGCCGGCCCAACGACAACGCCGTCGGAATATATATTTTACGTACTTGCGAAAATGACCTAGAGGCTGTAGACACGCGCGCGCGCGCCTACGTTATATAATACTCGTCGTTGGGAACTCGTTCCGAAATTACAATACATTATTATAACCGTCGCGTATAACGTACATATATATACGCGCGAGGTCGTATATAATAAAATTCCGACGGAAACCTTCGGTCGTTTCGTTGTCGACTCTACTTATGTATTATTATTACTACGCAATACGTATCCCTCGATTCTATTTTACACACTCACACACACACACACAGCTGGCGACGACTTTTACTACATTAATACTACCCCGGTGCGACCGGAGGGGGGGGTGTATATACATTTATATTGCGATTTGCATATAAACTGGATGCGCGCTCCGTTTAATCCGAACGGGTGGGCATTAAACGCGTCGACGATTCGGGGAGGTTGGGGGGCGAGACAGACGGCCCGTTTGACAGACGGCCGTGCCGAGAGCGTTTTTTCTATCGGTTTTCGTTAGCGCGCGTGCGCGCGTCTCTCCGATTCGTGACGAAAGCAAAAAAAAAAAACGTTCTAGGTAGCCGCGTTACGTGTACGTCAATATATGTGTGTGTGTGTCGGACACGTCGCGAAACGCCCAAACGTCGCTCGGGTCGATCGCGTAATTTATGCCGTACCGGGGAGGGTTATTGAAAAATAATAATATCTATTAATTATAACGCTATTCGCGTACACCGATAAAGAACGTTTATATAACACCACTTGGACGTACCATCAATTCGTTCGCGAGTCGTCCGCAATAGAATATCGCGCGAGTTTTTCGTTTGTCGCGATCAACGTTGCCGACGTTTTCGCGTTCGTATCGTCGTAATACCACAACGATACGTACGGGCGCGAATGTAACGTGCGGAACCGCCGAAAATCGTTCGCCCTGAACGTCTTAGGCACACGGGGTGGTATTTTTTATCGGTTTCTGGATTTCGACCCTCGCCCGTAATATATCTACTCGCCACGCGCGCGTATTACCGGCAAATTTACGCGGCGAAAATCCTTACGGGCAACGAGAGATCGGTCCACCAATATGGCCGCGGTTAATGTATAACGAAGCCGTCTCGGGCCGGAGCGTGTAATAATTTTCGAGGGATATTATTGTAGAAATCACGAAAAAAAATCCGACCCCACTCGCCACGCGCGCCGTCGCCTCACCGACGTAATATTATTACCCGTTGAATTTACCGCGGAAAAAAACGCGTTACTCTCTCGGGAACGACCCTCATTAGACCTATTGTTTCAACAATACCAGCGAAACCGGAGAGTCCGGCGCCGTTACACCGGAGTCTCGTTAGGAATTAATGGACGCGCGCTCGTACGCGAGTTTTTACGCGATAATCGTTAGATTCGCCGAGACTAATGTCTTTTTTACGATGGCCGGGGTTCACGATTATAATTACGAAAACCGAACGGGTGTCGCCAAAACGAAACGGACGTTTAATAACAATAAAACGGAACCGACGTACCGTTTTCACTTGTAAAATTACGCGCGATCCAAAATATCGTCCCGACTTCGCGATGGTTTTAACAATAATCTCTTAGCCCCCGACTGATTAAGACATTTTCCGATTCTCGTCGTACGCCGCGTACGGCAAATGGTCGACATTTGGCCGATTGCGTATAATAATCGTCCGAACTCGAGCGAACACGATTTTTACGATTCGGACCGTACGCTTGCCGCGGAGTTCCTTCGATATTTTCGCTTTCTTCCATTACTAATTCGGTACAACGCTTGGTTCCCGATCAGCGTGCCGTCGGCCATCGCCCCGGTCGAAAACGAAATTCGTAACTCGTTCGCGTATATTCTTCGTCGTTCTTTCGCCTTAATACGGTTCGGAAACGCAAAAACCGTTCGTATAACGACAAACATATATGTATATTACGTACACGGCTACAAGCGAGAACGTGCTCTAATAAATGAATTCGGCTCTTGCGTATTTTTGTTGTCCGTACGTCGAAATTAAAAACAAACTAACCGGCGATATTTCATTCTCGTTTAAACGAAACGTCCGTCGTTACGTATTTTTACTCGCTCCGGGACCGCGGTAATGGAACTAAATGTTTACGCCATTAAAACGCTCGAATAGTTTCGACTAATACAACTCCCGAATGGGCCCGGATTAAACACCGTAGTGTTTCGATATTGTCGTAACGACGGAAATATTAGTTTAGTAAAATAATCGCGCGCGTATTTCGCTTTTACAATACCGTTTCGTTACCGTGTTTACATCGCCGACGTCGCGAATACGTTTAATAACCGGCGTCCGATTGTGCGCGTGTACGTACATAGATTATACTAATAATAGAAATTCGATATATATATATAAATATATTACGATAATTAAACGTACGGGTTATACTAATAATAGAAATTTAGTACACGTGTAGGTGTCATGGTACCTTTGCCATAAATTTTACGTTTATTAAACCATTTTCGCGTTTAAATACCTATTGGCGAATATCGTTTATTATTTCCCCATCCGCATATTATTTCATTTCCGGATTATGTATACGAACAATATTATAATCGAGAAACCGTAGCTAAGACACGTTTCCAGAGGGTCGAGAAGTTGATCACAATAGGACACTTTTTAGTATATATCCGAAATATACGTTTCTGAAATTGTCGGCGACGATTCGCTTGTATTATAGGGATTAGTCGGCATTTGCTCATTAAGGGACGGCACTACCGCCGTCACTGTTGCTGTTACACTCCCCAACCCCCGTTGATCCGTCCGCTGTCGATGGACCCGCGTCGTGTACGCGCGCAAGATTGATTATGACCGTAATTATTGATAGGCGAAAGTTCTCACCCTCGACATCCTTGCCGTTACACCGCGCTCCGGCGGCTATCCGTTATCGCGGAGGCGTTTTAGCGAACGCAAGCGTTTAATATATCCCCGGAAGCGGCGGTTGGGGGGGAGACGAGGCGTGCGAGAGATAAGAAATCATAATGTGGGCGGTTCGCGAGCCGACGTCGCGCCGTGAGTTATAACTCGTTTTTCCGGTCCGGCGGTTTTCGCGTTCAGACGCTGTGTGCCGTTAGGGGGTATGGGTACGGGTGGGGGTCTTCGCCGATGGGCGGACGGGAACGGCTCGACGATAGCGCGCGACGTGTAAAAGGCCGGCCGGGAGAAAAACGTACGAACGTCCGGATACGTATTTACACCAGAGATGGTGCGGGCCGTCGTTGTTTCCGGTGTGTGTGTGTGTAGGGAGGGGGTGTTTCATAAAAAATAAATTACCCGCGGCCGCCGAAGTCATTACGTAATTGGTTTTCATCCTCGATCAAGTCCCTGGCGTGTTTGCATATTCCTTACGCCCCCAACCCCCTAGCCGATGATCCTTATCCGATATACAATTTAAAGGCGGTTACTGCCGCCGTCCTTATACAGCATCGCTTCGTAACGTGTCCACTTATCCGTCGATATCGCCGAAGTTATTTCGGTCTTTCGAATTTGCTACCGTCACTCGCCGTTTCCGAAACGTTATTTAAAATCGGGCGTATCGTCTAACACGTGTACGCTTAAGTACCCTTGGCCGGCGTACCGTTATTATTTGTAATCGATATTTTACCGCGGACAGACAACACGAATATAATATACGTGTTTTCCGATCGATTTGTTCGAAAACAGAAATAAACAATCACCGAAAATGTTCGTAAATAATATCGTTTTCGGGTCGTCGTCGATTTCCAAACAATCGACACGTTGTTCTCGGCTATTCCGGTTGAAAATACTCGTTACGTAATAGCGCGCGAGTTGACCATTACGAGGACGCGTCACGCGAACATAGTGTGCGCGTCACTTTGTTCGAAATTTCTAATTACGTTCCGTACAATTACGATTTGTCGTCATTTTTTTGTTATTTTTTTTATTTTCGAAACAATTCTTTTCGGGAAATTAAAAACAATAATTACGCGGGTTACGCCGTTTAATTAAACGAAACGCGGGGATACAAATGTTAAAAAGCCGACAAAAAGCCGGGGAAAACGTTCCGACGTTCGAAAATGTAAAAATTGTTTAAATAATTAAACGTCGTGCCACTGATGCACACGCGATAAAACTCGTACACACACACACATCCCGGGGGGGGGGGGGGGGC
>JAIPRN010004045.1:0-17354 GCA_025469175.1 Geopemphigus sp. TES_GeoC_2020 | reverse complement strand
TATATATATATATATATATATGTATATATATAATAAAAAATACTCCATTCTTGATGCTAAAAATATTTTGAACCAGCGTATAAAACTTTTATTGGCATCTGGACAAAAAAGCTATGTAATATAATTGTATAATTTATTTATTTATTTATATATATTATTTTTTTCGGGGCAAAAGTTCCGTCTTCGTACTTCGGATTCCGAAAAATCGATTCAAACGCTTTCTCTGTCTATCTATATAGTAGATCGCGTTTGTAGAAATTTGACGGTGCGCGACGTATTTGCAGCGAGATAGAATAAGAATAACGCGGCATACAACGAGTTTTTATATTTTACACGACGTCATAAAGGAACTTAAATGATTCGTTTTACGGTCATACGTCGATGAAATATCGACTTAGAAATCTTCTATACGAAAATATTTTGTGAGGAAAATTAGATCGGAAGGTTTTCATTCCGATATGTGAGTGAGCGTGCACCCGTGTTTGTGTATGTGGGTGTTGGCCAGTTTTACTATATACGGAAACGATTTCACGGATAAGTCGAAAACTTCAAATTAAAAATCTCCGTTTTCGTTTTACACATTCTGAGCGAATCGCGAAGAGGGTTAAGTGTCGGTACTTCAACGATGCGCGTCTTATTTGTCGGCATATACACTTTTTCTCGTATAGTGCCGAGACGTGCTGTTCGATTTCCCGATAGCGAATCGTGTACAGACGGTGAATTGCAAACAACACGTCCGATTTTCACGAAAATCGTGTACCGTTTTTTTTCGCCCTTTGTTTTCGTTACGTTCATAAATAATAACGCGAAATTGTTGAAATAGTTTGAAATTCGATTTACGAAAAACCACAAGGAAAACACGAAGTCCTTATCCGATTATCCCGAACGCCAAGAGCGATTTTCGTGGTTTTCCATAGGAATTCCGAAGAAATTTTACCGATCGTATACGTTACACGCCAGACGTGAAATTCGCCCGATCGTAAATTGCGCAAGTCACTTGAGTGATCCAGTTCGTGTAAATGGCACGTTCGCGCGTGACGCAAAATAAACGTGCCGAATCAATTTTGACAACTGCGTATTGAAAATGACGGCATTCAAAGCGTATCGACTCGTCTCAATTGCTAAACGTTTCGCGCGAATCAGATCGGTTAAATACTTATAGCGTTTCCGCCGAAAATAAAATGTCGTAAAGTTACGCGCTAAGCGATTTGTGTAGGCGTTTTTAAGCGAGCGAAATTAGACGCGCCGTTTGACGATCCGGAGTCACGCTAACGGTTTAAACTATCGTAATCGACGCATACGATAAACGTCGTGAAAATATTACGCGCGGCGAAGCTCATCGCCACCGGTCGGTATAAAAAACGAAACGCGAAATTGCCCGCGTTCAAAACGAACGTGCCGCCGGCACGATTTTACCTAGGGACGGCCGGCGTTCCGGTTGTTGTTTTCCGCTGACGAAATACTCCCATCACCCGGCCAAATATTCTCAGAAAGCGACCGCGTAATTAAAATTCGGCAACCAACGGTCGAACGTCCCGAATACTCCGAACCGATTATAGTTATCCCGCGATTTGTTTACGCGCGTAGTCGTTAAAAGTTTTCGTTCACATCCGTCGCCGGTTTATATTCGCAATCAGCCGGGACGCGCCGAACATTTGCAAACAACGGGATCAACTATTTTTCCATCCCAAACGAAAACGGCGTAGCGTAGCGTTTCCTATTTGTCCAAGTCCCGTGCACCGTTACGAAAACCTAACCGGCCAGATACGGTTTGCTATCGGATAACGAACGTGTGTACGCGGGAAATAATTTTTGAAAAAAGTTGGCGAGACGTGTACCGGTGTAAATATTGGTTCGAGTGGATCGCTTGATCGGGCGTTATTGCGTAAGGTCGTAATATTATTTCGAATTTAAGCGCGACGACGAACGGTCACGTTAAAAAAACGATCCCGTGCGGATTATATTGATTATTGTTTTTGTTTGTAATTTTTCGAAATTCACGCGTTTAAAAAGAAAACCGATAAAACTGTTTTTCGAATACTGTTTAAGCGTTACTTTTGATACATTTGTCGATGGGAAATATACAAAATGACGTGTATCCGATACGATTATGATGACTAGTTTACGAAAATGTTCGACTATTATTCGTTACGCTTACTCGTTTACTTACAATTGACTAGAAGGAAATAACGGTCGTAAAAATTGGCGTAGCACTTTGTTCGCTCGAATAAACGTTTACGGGTGTCAATATCGTACGTTTCAATACGAGGTACGTGAGGCGATACGAATTGACGAAAAAAATTCCGGTAGATTTCAAAACGTTAAATAATAATAATAATAATAAAACTCGAAAATTTCCGAGTCACGCAGTAACCCCCGCTCACGAATTTGGCTATCATGCCCCCCCCCCATGATAGCCTATAGAAGATTAAAAATTTCGGTTCTCTTTCGATTTCCGTACCGCGCGAAAATACGATTTAATAATACGACAAACGTGCCGCGGTTACGGTGGCAAGAGGTTAGGTTATCGCGTACATGTATATATATATATAGTAATCGGCTTATCGCTTTCATTCACAATCCTGAAACGAGTGAAATCTATATTTCCGCTATAGAGGTGGCGACGACGGTCGGAGGGATAAAGAGAGAGGCGTTTGGCGGGGTAGTGCCCGGGTGCAGGCGCGCAGTGGTTTCGCGGGTTCCGTGCGTGGGCGCGAGCGCGAGACACCCTCCCGGCGACTAGCTACCAGAAAGGGATAGTGGTGGTTAACTACGATGGGGCGGTAATGGGGAGGGAGAGGGAGGGGGACCGCGGTGACGACGAAGGTGGTGGTAGTGGTAGTGGTGATAGTGGTAGTAGCGGTGGTGGTGGCAGTGGTGGCGGCGGTGAAACAGCGTGTGACGGATATATAAGGTTCTTGCGCCCGCGTTTTGCCCGAACGAGAGCCGCGGAAGAACCCGGCTAAAAGCGTGTGGGCTGCCACCACCCGTCCGACCATCGAGAATTTGATGCAATACACACACACACACTATCGTTAGTGCGCGTGCGCACACGTACACACACAAACGCGCACACACCAGAAGGCACCTGTTGTAAATTCAGCGATATATATATATATATATAACGGCCACGTCTCCAGCGCGCGCGTTCGCCATTTCCATCCGCGTCGTCCCTTCCTACAACAACGACGATGACGACGACGACGACGATCCCTTCTCGCGCCCCCTCGAACGAGAGCGTCTCGCTCTCTCGGCCACGGCGTTCAGTACACCACAGGACATCATCCGTCGGACTTGTCGGCACCACGTCGTCATATCGCCGTCATCCTTCGCACGCACCACCGGAAAACTACCTCAAACACACATATACATTGCCATCCTTCCCTCTCCTGCTGCCTTTGCCGCCTTTGCCGCCGCCACCGTCAACCTTACGCCACTTCCATCCCTGCCTTATCCGACGGACCATCTTCCCTCTACATTTACAAATATACACACACACACACACACACACACACACACACACACACACACATACACATACACACATACACCGTCGCCGTAATCATTATCCGCCAAATCACCGTCTAGTGTGTCCAAGCCGCGTGTCGACATCGTGAAACGATTTTTGAAAAAACAATCCCACCTACCCACCAATAAAAGGTAAATATTTAAATTTTTTCCAAGGGGAAGATTTATTAATAGACTTTTTTTTTAAAATGATACAATATTTCGTACTATTTATTACGTTTTTCGATTTATTTTTTAATTAATTTGGTATTTATCACAAACAACACACACGCAGGTACATATAAATATAAATAAATAAACTAGAATGTAACGATGGACTCGAGTCGATTGTGGAGTAAGTTCTATGATCTACTTGAAGAAGCAACGATCACGATCGAAATAACATTAACAAATTGAATCGTCGATTTTTAATTGTCTTTTTTAACTTTAATTTTTCCAATAATTTTTTTCGTTTTTATTGAATTTTTTGACAACTTCTAAGGTTACAAGTTATATACGTTTATAGAACTATAACGTATTATTTTTCATTAAACAATTGTAAATACAATGTTCTTAAATAAATATACTTAAAAATACAACTGTTTATATAAAAAATTTCGATTTTTTAGCGCATTTTTTGAGATTTAACTTAAATTTTCGTTGAGGCTTTTTTAACTTCGCAATGGATGTTGGAGTTTTTCGAAAACGCCTCATGTGTATGTCTTCTAGACCACAATTTTCGTTGCTATATATACGGACCAATTCGGGTAGTTTCTCTCGATTTTTTTCTTATGAAAACTTTTTAATGTTTACGGCACCATGTGTGTTTACTATCATTGAGATATATATATTTTTATGGTTTATTTTAAAAGTTTAACGTCTTTTATTTAATTTTAGCGAAATTACGTTTTCAATTAAAATTTTTAACTTAAGAAAATATAAGTCACTCTCGTATTGTCGATCGAATGATATATATGCACGAGCGCGCCCCTGTGTGTTTGTGTGTGATTTCCCATTTTCTAAAATGGAAATTACATAATAATTTGAACAACGTCGTATCTACTAAGAAAACGTCATAAACGAAAAACGAAATTTCCAGTGAAAAATGTCAAAACTTTTTGTCTTCCGCGTACTAATTAATTATTTAATTAACTTTCTTAATTGTTTTGACATTTAAAATATTTATGTTTATACGAAACAAAACAAATAACACCCGGCTGGCTGTTTGTTTATTTTTATGTCCGAAAATTGTTTGTTTTCCTTTTATTCCATAGCCATTCCGGAACAAAAACTCCGTACGAAATATAGCGTAGATACGTCCGACTGTACGTTTATATATTCGAATTACCGTAAATAAGTCGGGAACAGAGTGTTATTTGAATCGTGGTATTCGCCAAATTACCGTATATTGTATAAAAATATACGTCCGTTCGCGGTAAATTTGGCGAAAAAACGTATATATATATAACAAAAAACCGTAGCGTTTAAATCGAAGGGAAACGTCGTGCCCGAACTATGTGTTTCGGTTGAATTTCCTGGCCTTTTACCAACGAATACGCCTTTAAAGGCGTAACAATATACACACGTAGATTATTGTATACGACTGAATTGGAATAAACATAATTGGTGAAACCCGTGATGAAAAAAGAACAAAAATCTATATTAAGTGTTTATCGACCAATTCGAATTGTTTCCGGCGAATATGTGTATATATATACAACGAGAATAGGAATCGAAGCAAATGTCTTATAGTCTTATATCCAAATATTTTTCGTAACTCGAGTATTTAAACGCGTTAAGGACGCTTAATTAAAACGTTACGCTATCGATTATTTTTCGAGTTATGGTTATTTTAAGTTCTTGCGAGTTCTACCGTTTTCCGTGTACGCCCGTACTAGTATTATTTTTCGTCGATATTCTGTATTTTCCAACGCACGGGTCGTTCTCTACTTTCAGATAGAAAGTACTACTACTACTTACTACGTCTAGGTCACGTCGTCACACGCAATAATGATCTTATTAAACAGCGTCCGACATTTCGAAACCTTCAAATTCGTCTTTTCACGCGTTCCTCCTCTCGTGTTCGAATTTTCCGCTAAAAAAATGTATATCGACGCTTTGAATTCGTCGGTATTTTCCACTTGCGCGACGGATCTTGTCGAACGATTTCGTCGACATTTTCGTTAGTCGCAGGACTGCGATCGTCGTATACGCCATCACGGACCCATTTACATCGTTCGGAAACGCCATCCGCGATGTGTATCCGAAACGTCGTTTAACATTCGAAACGTGGCCGTTTAATAAATCGACAGTGTTCGAACGTTAACGCGGTGTCCGATTTTCGACCCCGACGTGTTCCGGTAATATTGTCGAACGCGTACTGACAACGACACTGGTAAACGCAAGCCAAACAAATCGAACTCTAATTTTATCGATATTACGTATAATACGTCAGGGAATTCCGGTTTTGTAATGATATTTCGACGTACGCGTAACACTAACGATTTTAATGTCAAATTAAATAAAAAAACCGTACCGTCCTTCGTTTTGCGTTTTACTCGTGGTTTGATGGACGGCCAGCGCGAGGAAATTCTGTAATTATCCGCTCATTTTCGACGACCCGTACGATATTTAGTATTTCGCCTTAATGACGGTACGTGGTTATTTATTGCCGTTCGGTAATTATTTATGTTCAAGGAGTTTTTCTTCGTTTAACTACGCATAAAATGACGCGTCCTTTGCGGCAATAATATCCGAAGGATACCAAAAAAAAGAAAAAGTGACGTTTTCAAGGTAAAAAGTGTACTTTACTTAATTCCGTATCAACACGCTCGTCCGTTTCTATCGCGAATACGATTAATTATTATTCGTTTACGTTTCACTAACAAAGTACTGTAGTCGTTTAACGCGCTATGGTAAAAAACGTAAACAGGTTTTCCGTTTACCCTACGCCTATATTTCAATCTCGAAAACCGACGATAAAGTATATACGTTTATTACGCCACGGCTAATCGTTGATTCCGAGTTTGAAATAAACTCGTTAGCGTCGGGGGCCGATGTTGAAGCTATTGGTTTCCATACTACCATTGTACCCGTACGTTCTGTACGGGTTTTCGATTGAAACGTAAGCGGATTGTTCGCCGCGTACACACGGACCGTCATGCTCGTTCCCCCAAAAAAGTTTTGTTAACGATTCGACTACGTTCCATTTCCGACTCGACGAAATGATTCCGAAACGGACGCCTACAATAAACGTACAGCCTACGCGCCCGGGTTCGAGGTATATTCGTCAACGGTATTCCGAACGACTTTTTATCGATCGAATTTCGTTTCGCGTACACGTACCTTGTATTTTCGTAGACCGTAGAATTATATTTCCTATCGCCGACGATTTCGGTTTTCTAATAAATAATCGTCTCCCGTATACCGTCGGCCAGCTCGCAACGTACGCCTGTATCGAAATTGCCTATGCCGGAACGCCGCGTGATACCGTCGTCGTGTCACACACGTCCCGTCGTCACAATATCGAGGGTATTCGCAAATTTTTTCGTCTCCGACTTTTCGACGGACCATACGGAAAATTGTGCGTGAAAACATCTCGAAAATCTGCGACAGCCGAGAATAATACTAAAAGTATGTTCGGTCTAGAGAATACGTTTACGGTGTTTGTTTTTAAATTATTATAGCGTTATTTCGAAGTTCATATTATGATCGTATTTCGAGTATACAACGGTGTATAAACGCACGCAGTCGTGTAATAACGTCAATAATAATATCGGAATTAACGCGAAACGTTTAAACACGTCGTCACATTCGCTTCGCCGCTCGGAATCAAAACGATAATTGAATTTATCGCTAATCCGGATTTAATTGCGAAATCGAACGAAAAAATTCTTCGTTCGGGAGCGATTCTTTTATTTATTCACGTTCGTTCGTCGAGATATTTTTCGCGAATTTGATAAAATACTTTTTTATTTTTTTTAAATATAGATTCTTCTTTATATCGGAATCTTCGATTATAACGTACCCGTTTAATAATTCGTTTAACGGCCATTTGATGTTTAATATGTATAGTTAAATATTATATTCAAGTCGTTTGGTTTCTAAAGCGTTTGAATATATTAATATCGGCCGTGTTCAAAAGACACGGTCTAACGGTCTTGTATAAAAAAAATTCACCCTTACCACCGTCTTGATTTTATTATGAAACATTTTATTCGTTTCTTTTTTTATTGGAGCTAATCGAAATTATAATGCGCTTAAAACGAATTCAATACGTGAAAATAATAACAAACGTAATGTACACACACACACACACATACATACATATATTTATATATATATATAGGATTTATCTCGACTCGTTTCTAAATTTTCTATAGTTAAAATAAAATAACTATTTTGGAAATAAAAAGTTTTACGTCTACGGAATTGTAAATATATACGGTTCTAAATTAATTAAATATCTTATTTCTAAAACACTAACCGTTGGCACTTGTCCGACTCCGAAACTCCGTTTTAGGGGATGTTATCGTGTAGCTGAAATATCCACGGTCTCTTTGAATTTGGTACAAGTCCAAAAGAAACGAAACACTAACAGCATATTTTTTCGCGTTAACCAACACTAACGAATTTCTTAGTTGTCTATGTGCTTGTGTGTGTGTGTGTGTGTGTATGTTTGGGATGGGGGGAGGTACTTTTGAACAACGTCTAACAAGTGTTATTGAATACTTAAGACCGTTTTCGGAAACATTTTAGCTTTCATGTGGCGTCGCTGTGAAGTTGGCACCACATCCTATAACTCGGAAGATAATGTCTAACAAATTCTAACAACTACCTAACAAGTGTCAAATAAGTTTTTTAAAGATATTCGATTAAACGTGGCGCTAACTTCACGCGCGTTAGAATAGTGGTTAAAATTTTAAAAAATTTTTTTTTCATACGAAAAGTATATAGAATTAAATGAATAATTACTTATATAGACGAAATTAACCGTGTATATATATACACATACATTAAGCCCTATTTGAGTGAACTTTTCAAATTTAGTTTAACTTTCTATTTAGTTACAGTCGGGACTTGGTCAATATAATAATATACACGGTATTTACAATAATTGAATGTTTACCAGACACCACGATAAATAATTTAGGTACAAACATCGATACGGATCTCAAATACGCGACCGTATGTCGTACTGAGATACACGCGTCAGCGTCCAGTAAAATGACTGAATTCGGTAATATTGCGAACGGAAGAACTAGTCGAATCGTCGCATCGATTTTTTAAAAAAACGAAATGAATTTTGGTTAACGATTTTTCGTTGTCGTTCCCGGTTGTCCCCTCCCTCCTTCTATCCAACGGTATCGCTACTCGCCCGTCACAAAAAATGCGAACCATCGTCACGTTCTCTCAGCGGCGTCCGTGCGTACGAACAATTTCCCTATTCGAAGGTTTAAAAACGATATAAAAAAAAAAAAAAAAAACATTCTGTCGGAACGAAAATACGTCGAGAATTTTCCGACGACGAATCCCCTCGACGATTATAGACGCCAACTGTATATTCCGTATCGTTTATTATGACTATAATTGTGCGCACAAAAAACCTGACCGAACGCACGAATAAAAAACGGCGTTACGGATTTTTGTGGACTAAAACGTGCACATATATATATATATATATATATATATATATAAGTTGATAAAAGTGTATGGATGGTTGTATACAATATATATATGCGTGGACAATTTACGATTATACGCTCCCACAGTTATTCATGTAAACGTATGTAAATTTAAACGTATTGTCGCCCGAATTTATGCTGCGCGCGCGCGTGTGTGACGCGACGTACCGCAGCTACGAGTGTATTTGTAGACGATCGTGTTTGTGGGCAAAAACCGAACGACGACGTATTGAAAAAGTTTCGAATTTGTTTCTGGCCGTAACGCGCAAACGGGCCATCGTGCCACAGAAACGAAACTATCGCGAACGCCCGTCGTAATAATAATAATAGTAAGTTTTTTTACCATGTATGCGAACGGACATTGCGTACGATAGTCGAACGGAACAAAATTGAAATCCCGTGAATACGTCATCGACCCGTCGGCGTTACAAATTGGAACGATACGCTAGCCGCCGGTCGCGTTTTAACCGTTTTCTTCTACATTCAAAGACTCTTCCCGACATTAATACGTTCGTCGTTCCCGTCCAATGTTTCAATCGAACGTTTTCACTATCGACGAGTTCTCTCCACGTGTTATTCAACCGGCGCAAAACATAGTTTTTAAAACAAATTAGCAGCCAACACCTTCGCCGAATTTTAAACGACAAACAATTTGGCGGTCGCTCCTCGTTCCCATACATTGGGAACGGTATAGTTCACGATATCACGTCCGACTTTTTTGGTCGTTTACGTTTTTTTTTTTTTTTAAATATACCTTACAATATTTCTAAAATGTAATCGATTTTCGCCTTTTTCGCGCGTGTTATTGACAATTTATATGATTACTTTTTCACAAGCTGTTAAAGACAACCGTGACCTGCGGTTGATTTACATTCTAATTTAGTGCCCCACGAAGATTTAACAAATTTAATAACTTCTGTTCTATTCAATATTTTTATGTTTATATTTAGGTATATATGTACGTGAGTGTGTAATAATACTCAAAACCTTTCCCAAACTATTATGTTTTTATATTTTTATAATTAAAAATAAACATTCGTAAAATTATTTCGAGAAAACCAAAATGGCCATATTTTATCAGTGTTTACCGAAAGATATTTAAATTTAAATAAACTTTAAAAAGTTAGAAAATTAACGACGTACCCTAAAAAGAGTTTTTAAGCCGAAATTGTTCGTTTTTTTCGATTTCCTTATAATTAAAATTAATATAAAAATTCATTTTTGATAACGATCTTCTATAGAACAATTTTAAAACGTCGAATAGAATAAAAGTTATTGCATTTTCACATTTTTGTATCCTGTATAACATATCCTATATAACACGACCGTTAACGAATAGTATAATTTTATTTTCGAAAAAAAAATATACCAAATTCAATACGCTTTTATTGCGTTTTAGACTATATCGTTGACCAATAATACAATTTATAGACACTTCGATCGTAATAAATAATTATCCGGATCGTTACGTATTCTACGAAATGAATTTTTAAAAAAATGGATTTTCGTTACATATTTTTTTACTTAGTCGACTTACTCGAAGTACTTTTGTACGCCGAAAACGTAAAATATATTTAACACTTAGATTATATATAGGACTATCGTAAATCACCGAAATACACTAACCTACGTGACCACTCAAGTTTACCCGACCAACGTCTTTTAGAAAATCCGACCTGCAGAATAGATCGGGAAAAAATTCAAAACAAAAACGATCGCCCACATTTACGATTTTTCCCCACATTTTTTTTCTAGACGTTTCCGCCGCAAATTCTCGTCCCACGTTCCGTTTTCCTGTAAATACGAGCACGGGTAATAGCGCTACGGTTGGTCAAAGTATATCTTTAATAGAATCTTTATATATATATATAGTCGAGTATTCCCGTCAAGTTTCGAGTTCGGGTTTATTTACGCCACAATCAATTACAAGTTTTCTAACGCGATTAAGCAGCGAACTTGTACTACGCGTATACAATTATTTCGGTTCAACGAAATCTCTCGTTCGTTTTCTTTTTATTTTACAAATATTCGAAGACCGATCGTAATTGAAATGTTTTCGATTTTAAAACATCAACCTACGTCACATATATATCGTAGACTTCGATTAGTTTACACACGTTGTGTTTATTCGAGACGCTACACGATAACGGGAATGCTCTTACGGTGGGTAGTCCGACTACGTTCATATTCGGTTTTTTTCTGTATTTCGTTGTAAACGTACGATTTTCGTACCCGCGAAAATGTCAAACACTACCATAAAAAAAAATTCACGATACGCGTTGGTCGACACAAATTTGAAAATTTGCGAAAAAAATATCGCTATTTATAGGCGACACAAAATACGCGTAAAAGGACTGTATTGAAAAAAAACACAAAAAATTATAAACAACTCTATATCAAGTGTCGAAACGGATGAAAGTCTAGAATGTTTATCGACTACGTTATCATTACCGATATTTAACAAAACAGGAGCAGTTAGACGATTATATGGACTTTGAGAAGTCAGTATAAAAATATAATAATTCGCTATGTTATTCAAAATAAAAATAGGAACTAGGTCGAGTTACTTTTGAAAGTTACTTACGCGTAAACTCGTAATAAACGAATTTTCGAAATATTATTCAACTTAGACGAATAATTAATTAAAGCTTTGTTTAGTTTTCAACTAATTTTTAATATATACATATATAATATATTTTCATTTAAACGAATTAAAGGTAAATACTTAATAAATATACAATTCGCGCTTACGCGTAATTATAAAAATAATGACGTTAAATTAAGGGGAATAACGATGGATTTATGTGTTTAAATACGCGTTTGGCCAGAGTAATTTGTAACTGTTGTGTCACACATATTTCATAATGTGACGTCGACTGCTAATGGACAGTTTACGTTATGCGCATATAAGCGTTCTCAGCGTTTTCGATAATTCTCAGTTTAGTTAATAATTTACGACATTTCTCGTATAAAATGTAACTGATGTTCGACGGGCCATTGGAAACGTCCGACCAAACGCGTTTTGACAACACACGTAGAGGCGGTTAATCGTCTGGATAAATCTATATATATATAATTAAAAATGCATAATGGAACCGCCCGAGGTCGTTAGTTATTTAATAGAAAAGCCGGTACGCGAAAGACTACGTAGCGAGGACGACATTTTAACGAAATTCTCCGCAATAGTTTAATGACTATATTATTTTATTACAAGGTCGTCGTCGTCAAATTATTCTATATAAATTGTCCAGTCCAATATATTGTGTCGCGTGATTATCGACTTAATTCAATTTTCGAACAGAACTGAACAATAAAAGTCACTTTAAAATCAAATTACGTATAAGTTTATATCGTATATATATCCATTTATTTATGTACGTCATATTAAATAATAATCGAGGTAAAAACATAGCTATATATATATTTTGCTTTCGTCAAATCGATCTTGACTGTTTTTATAAACTCGCCATTGTTTAGTATTCATTTTTTTCCGGAATTTTTGATTATTCGTTTATCGTGAAAATAATGGAGTTTTCCAGAAACAGTAAACACAATTCAAAAGTTCAATCTTATATTAGTAATAAAACATAATGGGGTCGAAAGCGCGATAATTAATTTGCTATTCTGACTTTTGAACTCTTCGCGCGAATGGTTTCGAAAAATCGATAAATTAAAATATTTTTCGAAACACTTGTATCGAGTAACGGTACAAGAGACAGTAAAATAAAAAATTTTAATACTAATCTAAAGTACTACTCAGATTCTTTATTAAAAAAACGAGTTTAATTATTTTAAAAACTTTTTAAATATTTTTAGATATGTAGTAAAAAGGTTATAAATGATTAATACAGTAAATTCCACCAATACTTGTATTTAAAGAAGTGAAACAATATGGACAACTCAATGCATATATAATATTCTTAGATATATGAGGACTATCAGTGGTTTTAGTTAAGAATAATAATTGCGCTGTGTATATTACTTTTGAAAAAAATGAAATATGACATTCAAAAATAGTAATCAAAATTTAAAAAATTGTATTTAAATAGAAGTAATAGCAATTCTTAACAGTGCTGATATCAGTTGGTTATATTTGTTATCCTTAGTACCGTAAACTATTTAAACAAAAGTATTTATTTTTAAGAACAAATATTTAGGTATTTTGTTGATATTGAATATTTCTTAAAAAAACTTTTTGTAGAATTAATGTTATCAATTATAAAAGGGTCGCTAATCTAAGCATATAAAAAAATATTGTCGTTTAAGTCTAAATTTCGCTAATTACCTTTCGCATAACTTGTAAAGTTATCCTAAACTTTCTTATCTTGCGCGTAAGTACAAGTTTAATTTACTTCACCAGCCACCAACAACTCTGACCACGATAAATATATTGGTTAAATCGAAAACAAACGTAGGAAAATTATAATATGCCAACATTTAAAATGTATAATTTACGGCGGTGTGGTGGTAAATGAGCGAATAAAAGATTCTTATTACCACGACTTATCGATAGGAACGCAAGAAAATAAAATTGTCTTTAATTAACGCAAATAACTAAATTAATTATTGTCTTTCACCGATGCAAAAATACTCGCACGAGATTTTGGGCTATAACAGATCGTTTTGCGACGAAAAAATGTAATAAGAAATCGGGTTCGTCGTTATTTTTCCACTCGGACGTCGCTCTATTATTCGTGTATAATATTAGAGAATAATACGCGTTTGACAATTGTCGAAAGACCAATTTATATGCAGTAAATCGTATACGAGACGCTTTTAAGATGCTCGGGGGCCGGAGATTATAATATTTTTGGTGTCCATGGGTCAATTATTTATAGCGACCGTATCAATTTTCATTTCACTAGCTCCGATCCTTCCACGACAGCATTTCCGGAGTGGAGTCTGGAATAATAGACTTACGCTATTTCCGGATCACTCGGTTATATTATGTAATATTATGTCTCCGTAGCCAAAGGATAACGTAATAAGGAATGCCCACGATTTTTGAATAAAATAAAAAAGAGAACGTATACGGCGATTTCCAAAAATTATTTTGTCGTTCGAACTTTTGTGTATACCAACACAAAACGAATAAATCGCCATTTTTTTTTTGTCGTCGACATTTCCTAATCGAAATGTTGGGTTTCCACGATTGGAACGTAGTTTTTGACAGCCGTTTCTTTCGGAAAGACGTAGCGGTTTTTGACGTTATTAAAACGACAGCGCGATCAGAATTTTATAGGATTGCTTATATATAACGTCTAAACATTATGTTTCCAACAGTTTTTAAGAAAAGAAAAGAATTTTTGACAATTTCCGTTAATACAACAGAAGTGTAAACTATGTACAATACGTACACATCGTTAAGTACGAAGTTTATACGAAAAAAAAAAAACGTGTATAATATTAAGCCATACGGTGATCATTATATAGAAAGCGGAAAGAACACGAACATTTCTCTCGGTCAAACGTGTATTCACGAATATTTCGTGAGAAAATTGAATGCGAAACAAAAATTAAAATATTAAATTTTAGAGAAATATAAGTTTTTTCTTTTATATCCGAGACGTTTCGGATTTTGAATTTTTGTTTGTTTTCGAGGTAACGTCGACTCGTATTCGCGTAACTCGCGGAATGTTTTTCTCGGAGGAATTTCGACGGATAAATACGGAATATACGTAATATAACGTAAACAGTGAAATATTTTATTAGCGTTTAACGTTTTTACGCGAGGAGCGTGAAGAAAGCGCCTGAAGTGAATGTCGGCGGCCGGCCGGGTGTAGGAAGAATAACTTAAAAAGGCTAATAAATAATAATAAAACGTTCGATGTCCGGATATTTATATTACGTCCCCGACAAATGTTTCCGCGAAACGGGACGTGTGAAAAATATTCGAAATCGCCCCGAATTTGTTGGAAAACGAATTGTCGACGGAATAGTATACTCGCGGCGTCCGGTTAGTGTATAATTCGAAATACTGTTTACGGTCGTTTTCGCGGATTTACGGGTCGCGGCGTTTCTTTAATCGTAACGGGTGACGCGAAACAATATGCCACGCGACTTCGGGATGGTTTCCGTCCGGTTACGTACATTCGGGCCCCATTTGGGAATACGCGGGGTACTCGCACATAAAATCGCGTCGTCAAGCGCGCGATACCGATGTTATTCGAAATCCCTACACCGGCAAAACGTTGTTCCACGTGTCGTTTACGTGCGTCACGCGTGATTTACTGAGCAGTCCGTGATCCGAGTTCCGCGCTCGTCCCATGTCTTCGCGTACGAACGTGACGCGAAAAGTTTAGAAGAAATCGCACGTTCCGAGAATAACGGTGGGACGGCTGCGGCGGAAGAGGAGAGCTACGGCGGCCCGCGGTGAATAGCGTACGACACCACAATCGTAAACAAGTGATGGCCTCAACGACGAAGGTGGCTCAATTTGTAGTATGATTCGTTTACGGTTGTTTACATATATATTATCGCGCCATCTTATCTTGTTTAACCATTTCAACATTTTCGACGTCTTTTGTTCGATTTTATTTGGAATTAGACGGCGCAATTATTGTAACTTTGACGAAACCGAGAATACTTTTACACGTTTTTTGCCACGTCAACTTCTTAAAACTTGGTAAATTAAAGGTTTTTTTTGGAAAATCGGTTTAAAATAAAATATTCGACAATTCGCGAGTTTAATCGTGGAGTTTTGAGCTGTTTGGATTATGCTTGGATACGAAAGGGACGTAATTCCGGATAGTCAAACCGATTACTCGGCAGCCGGCCTAGCGGAAGATCGCGTAAATTACCGAACGAAAATTACTCGAAAACCGACATGGCCGTAAATTTCGAATAATTTATTTTATATTTCGCGCGTGGGAGAAGTTTGTGCCGTCGTGTCGGGTCCGAAGGTTTTGACGGTAATTAGATTACGGGAATAAACCCAATCTTATCCCTAAGTGTCTGTGTGGGCTTTTTCGATTATAGCAAGTCTATATTGATTTTCTTTATACGCGCAAGTCGCCCGGTTTTGTTCGTGATTTGCGCGCGCATGTGTGTTTGTGGTCATGTTCGGTGCATCTTATATTTTATATCCGTAATGTTTTACGTTACAAACGAAATATATCGTTATTGTACGTGGAAAACCGTGAAAACCATTCGAATTTTTTTTTTTTAAATCGCGAACAAAACGAATTTTCGAAAATTTTTGTGTACAAAATTACTAAAAGTGGCACGACGAGTTTTCGAAATTTCGGGTTTTGAATTACAATATTACACAAAATTTCGACGTTTTACGCGTTTATTCTTTAATCGTCAGAAAAAATGATCTAAAAAAAGCCCTCGGGGCCGGAAATTATTGAAAAGTTTTTTAAACTCTACATTAAACTCGCGATCGAAAAGTTACAACATTTTTATGTATAACACCATCGTGTTATCCACTTTGATATAAAATATAAACTTTACGCGCTTTTACATCAAACGACGCTATGTCGTCTGGTCGGACACGTGTTTGATTTAGTGTATTTATCGCGTATTGAATCTGAAAATGATTTCTAATATATATATATATATACGTGTAAGTACGACATTTTCTGATTACAATGAAATTATCTTATATATATATATATCTGTTCAACAGTAACCTAATAGGTTCTTGATTACAACAAAATCGATAATAATGACGAAAAGCTAACGGACACTTTAGACAATTAAATTACCGAGAACGTTTTCGGTTTCGGAAGTGTTTTAATAAAATATCGCGCACTTTCCTCGAGATTCGGAACGGAGCGTTTACTTTTACGAAATCCCGAAGTGACGATAAAATAATAACAATAAGTAAACGTCAATTTGCGAGATCGGATTAAGTAAATGTTACGAACACATACGCGTACACTATAGACGACGCGGAACGTTATTAAAATATAAAGGAGCCCCGCCGTCGCCGTCAAATTGAAAAAATAATTGTTTTCGTACCGTTTTGCGCTTGCTCTGTCTATTTCTCTGCACACACACACACACACACACACACACACACACGTGCGCGTGGCCTTTATATTAGTGCCATTCGTTCTATGTACTTTGGGTCTCCTGCGTGTACGTTTTTGCGAGATAGGTTCCACCGATTTCGAGTAATCCTTAGGCTAACAAAAAACTGAAAAATCGTTTTTCTCC
>JAIPRN010004044.1:0-17358 GCA_025469175.1 Geopemphigus sp. TES_GeoC_2020 | reverse complement strand
CGCGATCATATAGGTCGACCTATTGTAAAATACCTCCAGACCGAAATCCGATTATATTTGAGTATTTGACTATATTTCAGAAAATCTAA
The DNA here is from genome assembly GCA_025469175.1 of Geopemphigus sp. TES_GeoC_2020. Taxonomy (NCBI): domain Eukaryota; kingdom Metazoa; phylum Arthropoda; class Insecta; order Hemiptera; family Aphididae; genus Geopemphigus; species Geopemphigus sp. TES_GeoC_2020. The sequence goes on along the minus strand of JAIPRN010004044.1, from coordinate 17,269 downwards.
CAATAAAATAAGACATACGCGATGACAATTTAATGTTTATAGATATAATTATTCGTTAATTCTTATACTTTGACTCCGACGATAACCTAGACGTTCAGTATTTGAAAACTATTATTATTGTTGAAATTTAAACAATTTGAGGAATTTGTATTGATCATAATTAGTGCCCTAAATAACAAATACACTTGCGTTGAACATATTTTATTATATAAATACATTTACAGTTTGTATTAAAATTTATAACGCCAGTAATTAATTATAATGAAATATTAAACGTCTCACTCGGTATTTTTATTCGATTATAATAATTTGTAATCGTTTTCATTACGAAAAATAAGTAATAATAACGACAAAACTCTAAAACGCTGTTTTAAAGTAGTTAAGTATTAAACATAGTATTCGTATTTTAAACGCAATTTGTTGGTATTTAGTATTTTTGATTCTAACGTACTTTTATTAAATTTTTATTTAAAAGATTTATTTATTTATTCTAAAAGATGTATTACAATAATATAATGTTGGCCGAATATTGTAATATACTATTGTGGCTATATGGTACTGTTTTATTAGAAAAATCAAAAAGAGATTGTCCAACTAAAAAAAATACCAAATTTAGTTATAATAAAGTAACGAAAATACCAATTTGAGTAGGTACTTATAAGTATGTAAACAATAATATCACAAATTTATAATCGTTACATTCAACCGCTTTTCGACTTACGCCGATTTTATTATATTAATACGTATAATTATAAATTAACTTAAGGGGATAAACACGTATACATTTTCATTAGTGAGTATCTTATCACCGACAGTAATAATAATCGTAATACGCACTTACATATTGTCCGATTATAAAAACGGTTATTATTTTTCCTACGAAATGTTTTTTATTCTGAATCGCCCTGTTCTTTTGACAATACTATGTGAGTACTTTTCGGAATGTACGCAATTTGTAATAATTTAAAATCGTTTAATAATTGTACGCATATGGCCCGATGATTTAGATTAGGGATTCTCAACCAGTGGTCCATGAGGACTCCTAAAGAATCCGCAGACGAGTACTCGAGACTCCATGGGGTGACTCTAAGTTTGAGCAGTTTTATTAAAGTCATCATCATCATCCTCGCCTTATTCCCATCTATTTGGGGTCGGCCACCTTAGTCTTAAACCTCCATTTGCCCCGATCTCCCACATCCTCGACGCACACACTAGCAATCCTCATATCCTCCTCAATCGTGTTTAGCCACTAAACCAGTTATATTAAAATACTAAACGTATATCTCGTATACGTAAATATGCAGGTCTTCGGTCGTAAAATCGAACGTTTATTAATTTTTAAACGTAAAAAAGAAAATTGGAAATTATCGAACATTTCAAAGCACTATATCAGTGGCGTATTTACAAACTTTTTTTTTTAAGGGGGGGATGGTGTCGTAATAACGAAATAATTTTAAAACGCCAATATTATCGTTGCTAAGACTTTCAGATCAACGAGCGTATGGCGTCCGCGAACGAACAAAAACAAACGAAAAAGTCAACTAACTAAATACCCTCTCTCTCTCTCTCTCTCTTGACGCCTACGACGCTTACGTATATTATCAACGTATGTATCGACGTAAACTATAGGTTTTTCGATTTTTCGCCCGCCGCCGTTCATTTTCACAAATATTCGGCATTGTGATAATATCCTTTGGCTCGTCGGCATTGGAAATACTTAATCAAATTTGAGATATTATCTTCAATTGTTTTATAAACTACGGTATAATTACGGTTGAAAACATAATCCATGTACCGTGGGTATAATATCAAGTCGTTTTGTTATCATAAACACACGTGCGCGCGGAGGTAGTCGTTATCGTTTCGAAACTGTTGTTTTCGTTGGGAACGTTTTGCGCGATTGTCGTAGAAAGAGTTATTTCGTTTCCGTCGTCGTCGGAAATTGTCGTTCCATATATATCGGGCCTCTGTTCGGTGTAAAATTACGCGACCATTCGTCGTCGAAATGTCAAATCGCTCTTAATTTCATATCCAAGTGTTACTAAGTGTACTTACTCAGTGATAGGAATTTGCGTCGTTCTCGTGTGCAATGATGGAAACGGATCAAAAAATGAACAATGTGGTACAAGATATGGAGGAAAACGTTGCCGAAATGTGTGTGTGTGTCGTAATTATTATTTTACACGTTTGATAACCGACATTTTCCAATCTAGATACAAAATACGAGGATTGGATTTGATTTTGACGTCGATAAATTGCCAACAATATAAATCTTTGTTCGAAAGTTACGGAATTAACGAGTATACAATAGTCAACATGACGGATAGTGATCTCAAACACATGAATGTCAACGAAAAGGACATAGCGACGATAATGAATGCAATTAACGTACTTAATAAATCGTTAAGTTACCATGAAGTACGATTTACGTAAGTTTTACTGTTTCAAAACATCTAAAGGTATAGGTTGACTAATCTCCTAAATATTGCATATTTTTACGAATTATTCTAATAAAATTTAAAATTACCCGAAACACTTAAAATATACTTAGGTTGTAATAAATTATATAATCTTAAACTGAGCTATTTCAACGATAAACTAAAATTTTATAAATTTAACTACCGTTTCCCACACTCTGAAAATACTATGAGTACCAAGAAGGCCTGACCCCTGAAATACTCAATAGGTTTATCGAGTTTATATTGTTCATGTTTGGAATGTATTTTGACTGATCGTGTTTATTTTAATTTCATTTTTCATTTGCTTTTTGTTAAAGAAATGATGACATTTCAAAAATACAATCAAATATTTGTGGAGAACTTGGATCTATTGCTTTGATTATGAATCACATTTATTATTCAATCGCTAGTAATGAAAATCATTTTAACGACGTCTTGATCGATAACTATTTATCGTCCATTGATGCCGCCCTAATGTTGAAACCATACATGGAAGCAGAAAATAAAAGTATTGAAAAATCGTTGAAAAAATGTTTTAAGGTATAATATAATTTATTTTAAATAAACCAAAGCCGTGTGTTTATATTATATATGCAATCATGGCTGTCATCATCTGGCTAGCCTTAAAATTGTTCATTTCATGTCAGTCTCTCCTTTATACTTCAAAATTCATTAATAGGTCCTAACTATAATAATAATTTGTTGATAAATGTGATAAGAGGACTAATTAAGTTCCCGTACAATAATATTAGAAATAGAATTTTAAGATTTAAAAAGCACTTAAAAATGCTACAAATACTTAAACAAATTTGATAACTTTTCTTATTGTAGCACTTATATGTAAGATATACAATTATACAGATAAATGGAAATTTATATAATTCTAACTTATGATCGTATATATATATTTAAAACTTACTTTTTATTTTCTAAAGAGTTTGATATCAATTTTAACTTCTTTTTTACCATACATACTTACGCTATTAAAGAACTAAATATTGTTCATGTTTTTAAACTTACAACCGAAAACGGTTGTTATTATGTTGTACAACCAATGGTTCTTTAATATTTCGCATATATTTGTCAACACACAATTTCAATAGCAATTAAAATAATTTGAAATATTGAATTTTTGAAAAAAAGAAAAAAAATGTTAATATTAATTTTTGTTTTAGTTAAAACAGAGTAAAACAACCTTATTGGTCACTACAACTACAGTCATACTGTTCAGTATTGCATTTTGGCGTTTAAATTATTCGTTCAACTTTATTTCTAGATATTCTAATTTGATGTCCAAAATGAAGAATTGATGAACTTAACTATAGCAATTACGTTATAATATATAATCTGATTGGTTTGGTATATAATATAAACATTTAATTAATCTGAAGAATGATTTGTTATGAATTGTATTTAATTTACAGACTATTAATGATAATTCTAACATGTAAGAATTATATTATTATATGTACTCAACTAAATTTCTAAATGTTAAAAAATTACAATATTTTTAAAACTCTTAAATTTCAAACACGGTTTTTATTTTTATTTTTTTTTTAAACGTAACTTAATTTTTTTAATTAAAAAAAATATTTTTAAATAAGTTGTAAAAAATGTATATTATTTTACTTTCTAAAACCAAAAATAAATTATTACTTGGCACAATATCTGTATATTTATATTTATATCCATTTTATTTTGTCTTTAACATATATTTATATTGATTTTTGATTACTGACTAAAATATAGTTCCTGTCACTCCTTTGATGATAAAAAATTAAGCTATCTAAAGCAATACAATACATTTACCTCATATCCAAATAAGGACTTTGGACCATCACTTAATATCTATTACACAAATTAAGAAAAATGAAATTATTTCGATCTGATTATGTATTATATATATACAGATTCATATGTTATTAATATGACTAGGCATTAATGCGTTAAAAGTTTAAGTCGAGTTGGTTTTGATTAATTTACTTAACATATTACATTCTTAAATTAATTTTTATTTTAATAAATGACTTTTTTTTAATATTTAAAAAGTTAACGTCATAAAATGTAACTATATTTAGTTATGATATAACTAAAGACATAATATTAAATATTATACTTAGCATTTTATTTATATGAATAATGTTTGGTAATACAGTAAAACTTTTAAATATCGGACCTTCTAGGTCGCTAAAATTTTGTCTACTATTTAGAAACTGGTATAGTTTTTAGTAGGAGAAATATGATATATATTTCGTATGTCAATTTATAACTATAAATTTACTTAATTTTGTATATATTTATTATTTAAAAACTGATGAAAAAATAAATAATTCTTTATAAAAACTAACATGAATATGGCGAATGCACGAATACTACCCATATTTGTATTAAACGCTCGAAATACAAGAGTATCAATTTTTGTTTTACTGGCTCATCCCATATTAAAATATACCTTCAGATAATGGAATCCCAAACACAACTAAACAGAATAAAGATAATTTTATGTAAAATAAATCAGAAAACTATTTTTGACGATGCGATAATATTTTAACGACTGGACGGATAAAATAATCTGTAATAGTATAATAATGTATGATAATGATCAAATATAACTGAATAATGTATTTTTATTTAGGCATTCCGCAATTATTTCGAATTTATAATAAACATTATTTACAACTAAAATGTCATAGAAGTATGCGATATTTTTAATCCCCTATTTAGAGGTTTTCCTATAGCAAAATAGTAAAAATGTCCTGTTCCTAAAAAATCTACACTATTTAGGTGTAGTGTCCTCTATTTAAAAGTGTCCATCGGTTAATAAGTTTCACTGTATTAATGTACTACGCAACATCAAATAAGACACAGGGACGTCTTAAATTCTAATTTGTAATGGAATTATTTTTTGTATATTATAAATGTTAAGTCGAATTACTTTTTTTAGTTATCGAAAAATATATATAAATATATATATGGAACGTGCTTAGGAACTAGATTGCACTAAATTCATAAACATTCTATAAGTATAATATTTTTGAAAATATTCAAACATTCAAACTCAGTTGATCACATAATTGGATTGAAAACACGAATCCATTATATTTAATAACGAAATAAAATATTTGGAATGTATGCACGGATAATAATAACGTTGTATTTGTATGATTAATATAGTTTATTTATTAGAAAATGTAAAAAAAGCTATATTATTTATTTTATACGAAAGATGTATTATAAAAAGAATACATTTTTAAACAAATTTCCGAGAAAGGTTAGATTTTTTAAAAATATAATTTAATTTTCAATTTTATTATAGTGACTAAGATTATAATTTATATCGAGTAAACTTAAGGCGATGTCATTTTTTTTTACAACTTCAGTGTCGGTTGATGATTATTATTTATATTAATGTGTATAAAAGATCGTATAAATTATAATGAAAAGGTAAAAACCGTTTTTTTTTTTTTACTCGTTCTTCTATAAACGTAGTTGGTATTTTACTTGTCACGTTTTTCAATTTATAAGAGTTTCCAACATAACGCAAGTTTAGGCCGTATAATTTTTTTTAACAATATCTATCGCGTTCCTCAAGTATAATAAATTACTAGCGTCGCTTGAAATCGATTTTCGAATAATAAAACACAAACATCTCCGTCATAAGTAGCTCGTTCGAGCCGCTATTTTCCTTTAATTATTTTTTATAAAAAACAAAGAATAAGAATTTAAATATTTTTCGCCCGCGAGCCATAGTCGAAGAATTATCGAGTGTATAATAATCGACGTCAATCGATTCGATCGAAACGGGGGAACAGAATTTCGACAAATGTCGTTCCCGTAATTTCTTTATTCGAACGTTTTCGTAACGAATATTAAACGCGTATTTTATTAGTTTTTTAGCGCGTCCTAGTCGCTCCAGACGAACGAAATCACGACGTTTGAAACCGAAATTGGAAAATCAAATTATATACGACGGCGGCGTTTTTGTTTCCGTGACCGTGTTCCGTATATTTTTACCTCGCGAAAGCTGTATGTCTAACGATTACCATAACGTCAGTATAAATATATTATTACGTCGGCGTACAAATTTTTTTGTAAATAGTTGCCCCCTGTCAAGACGCGTCGGAGATAATAATATATGGTTAGGAAAAAAGACTAGACCCCCTGCAGCCACAGAGATGAGAGACCACATTGAGTCCCCCACACACGGCGACGAATAAGATGATAAAAAATATACGTATATATATATATATATATATATATATATATATATATAAAATCGAGCGTGTGTTACTTAAAACCGAAATAAAAAACAAACGACGTTTATTAGTTTTTAATACCGTCCGACGGGACGTATTTCCCGTCTATAAGTCTTTCGGGTTAGACGGTAGTCTGTACAGCTACCTAATAGTATAGTATAGGTGCCCAACCGAATTCGTCCGTTACCATTTAACACTCGCGCTAATTATTGTTAAACGTTTACGTTACACGCACAATTGCGCGCCTACCGTGTACCGAAAATTCGCTCGTTAAACGCGCTTTCGTTGGCGACGACGCGCAATAATTATGCAATATGTTGGACGGCAACGATGAACATTCGTCGTCGTTGTGTTGTTGCAGGTAAATATTATTTTCGGTGTACCTAAATACCCACAAATCGAAACGAAAGCGCTTACATTCCAAACGATTTTATTTTGAACGTCTATAGCGACATAATAGGATATTTTTTATATCGGAAATTCACGCCCATAGTAAATCGTTACAGAATAATTTTTATTGTATTTTACTGAAACAATAACGGTTGTATTGCCAACGTATAGTGTTATTGTTAATATTTTACAAAATGCGTATTCGACATTATACCGTCGTTTGATTTCCGACACGTTTAATAAAAAACGAATTAGTACAGAAGCGGTCGCTTCGTTTGACATCAACCACTTACATCAAAACGGCCCGAGGATTCACTTTGTGCTATTCGATTAATGTTACACCACTGACGTACATAAATAATAACGTCGTTTTTATTCCCAAAATTCAAATAATATATAATCTACGCCGTACAGTCATATTTATCCTCTATATATATATTAACACAATTTAACATTTATCGAATACGTATAACGTATATATTTATAAAACAATAAAATAAAACCGGCTAATTGGCTAATTTGTTTTTTATACTTTTTCAACGTCGTTGCTTATTTTTAGTGAAACACATCGATACACTGCATTATGCAATTCATACTATAACTGTGGAAACGGTAAAATATTTTTTAGGAAACAATGACGAAACGTTTATCGGGCAACGTAAATTGATGATTACATTTACGAAAGCTAAATAATAATACTTAATAATAACACACAGCTTTGCTATGTATCGAATGTCCGTATAAATGTCCATTCGGTTTAAGCATAATCAAATCACGTCAAAAATCTAATTACAAATAATATAATAAATAAGGAACTAAAAATTCTAAATAATCGACTTTCGTTCGACAAAATATTCGAAATGTCTACGTTATGTAACGATCAAAATAATTAAATCGCTAGTACAAAGTTTAAACTGTGTAGAAATAGCTGGTTAACAAATTTCGATTGTTTCATACGTACGCGAATCGATTATCTTGGAGACGCGTTATTTAAACAGAGTCCTAATTTGTGTCGGTTAAAAAACCTAAGTAAATTTTGAACAGTTATTCAGTCAAATCGTATATACATATATATACACACAGAGGGTGGAAAATGTTCGCGATAAGTTATTGCGTAAAAACATATTTTTATTTTTTACTTAGAAACTATACAATCTGTAAAATTTATTTACAATAAGTATATGTGATGTGTGGAGATGTATGGCGTGAATAAAAGGAATAACCCAGTGGTTACACTTTATGATTTGATTTTAAATATTTTGATATATACAATTATTTTTTTCCTATATATACATTTATTTTTATTTTTATTTTTTTTTTGTTGGTTTATAATTATTGTGAGTTTAGGTCCCGGCACCATCTTCTTTCTCCATCATCTTAAACATATAAAATAAACTATCGTACGCGCGTATAAATCATAAATATTATCGGCGCAACTATACGGGATCAAAAGGTACGACCACACACGAGCCAAGACACTAAAATAGCCCGTCGTTACAAACACATACTAATTTTTAGATTGTATAAAAACTTACATTTTGCTTTTATCCAATCGACTATATCCGAAATAAGGAAAACTTTGAATAAGTTGATTAATAAGCGTGTGAATTTATATTAATAAAACAAATTTCGCCGTTTACTACTTTAAAAATAAATCCGTCTATTCGGATTTACGAAAAAATCAAATTTATTCGAAACATAAATTGGTCATGACTTCGCGACGGACCGCGATTAGTTTCCAAAAAGGAATCACGGGATATATCAATGAATCAACAATCATAAATGATAAATTTAAAAGAGGAACATGTTGCGGATACCGTGTGTACTAATAATTTCGTCAGATTCACTAATTCAATTCCAGACTGCGATTACCAAATCGTCTAGCATTTGCTATGACTACCAATAAAGCACAAAGCCAATCAATACAAATATGTGAATTAAATCTTGAAAATTCGTGTTTCTCTCGAGGACAATTATATGTTACTTATTCACGTGTTGTAAATTATTCGTTTTTCGCGGAAAATGGTAAAACTAAAAATGTCGTTCGCGAATTAGCGTAGCGGATTGATACGAATGCCCGAATATTATTATCGTTTAATGCCGACGTAAATTTTATTTAAAAAACTTTCGGAAGTGTAAAAATCCGCGCTAGTATAAAAATTCTTTGCGGCCAAAACAACGTTTTCCGGGTCAGCTAATATATAATATGATAATTCGCCTCGTTGTACTTCGTAAAACATTATAATATACGCATATATATTATTTATACTTAGATGGGAAAATTGTGGTTCGTATATGGACAAAACGGAATTATCGAAGCACGTGATTAACCACGTAATCACTGAATCGCACGGTTTATTCCAGTGTAAATGGAAAAGCTGTACGAGAGGAAACCGATCTTTCAACGCCAAGTATGATATTGTAATAATTACTTTTCCGCGAAAGAATTGTACGCGCTATAATAAATTCGAATCGAATTCGTTGCGTTCAGTAGGACGTGATTCGGTCAACATTTTTGTAAGTGTAATTAGCATAAAAAGGGGGGGGCAGTTTATATATTATCCGTTACGCAAAATGTCTATGGTCCAGATTATTTGGGAGTATTTCACGTTTTTTTGTTCATTCTTACTTCAAAAATTAAAAAAGAAGCTAAAAAATGTAATCCTTCCAAAAAATATAGTTTTGTGTTTACATTTTTAAAATAATTTTCTCGGTTGTTTAATATCGAAAATTATAATGCGATCAAATTTTGATCATAAGACTTACGTTAAACGCTTAAATAAGTTTGGTTTGCGAAAAAAAATTGAACGATAGATAAATTACAATAGTTTAATGTCAATAATAACAAATTTAACGTTTTGATAGGGTGCAATTGAGTGCAAAAATACGAAGTCGCCGATTATTATAAATATATATAAATTTAAAAATAAGATCGATAATCAAAATCTGATTACAAGACTTTTGTATTAATTTTTTAAAGATACATAATATCAGTCAATTAAGCTAAACTATTCAAAATCAACCAATGGCTGTTCAAACGTAAACTTGTTCTTAAACTCACCGATGCCTATCATTATAATTTTATTCACATATTTCTGTATTGATTTTCCATTAGTTTTTCGATTTGTAATGTATTTATGACTATACTTATAGTCATTCTTGTAGCACGGAAGTTCAGAGACGAGTTTTTAATCGTTTTAACCAAGAAAATAATTGCACTTGGATTTGCTTACAAAACGATATTTTGGAACAGTATGAATATTTAATGTTGCAAGTATATTTTATCAAATACACTCATTACCACTGATTATACTTATCAGTCACATATATAGCGTGTCTCGTAATATTCTAAGGATTTCTTCGAAGCGAGCAAATATTTTCGACTGTGTGATTCCTGAAAGAAAATTCTAACCAATACGAAAATTTCTAAAAATATTTTTTAAACAATTCAAAACGATCTTATTATTGAATTATTTAAAATATTAAAATGTGTTATTTTTATGTTTCTATCTTTTAACACAATTCAACTTTGAAAGAAAACGATCGAATTTAGTAAAAATGTATCGAGTTAAAGCGGATAGTGTTTTTGATTTTTGTTACGTTAATTGATCGTTTAAATGAAATTCGAGTTAAGCGAATTTTTTTCACGACAACCCGTCATAATAGATCATCATAATAATCATAGTAAATTTATTTTAAGTTTTAAATGAATTCTAAAATCGATTCAACATTTGAAACCCTGTATTATTATCGCTTATTATAATTTTTAAAAAACGAATCATTTTGAAATAATTACGATAGGTAAATAACGATCGTGGCAAATGCAAATTATATTTGCTTACGTGACGAAAATCCAAAATTAAATTAGCTCTAACGCGTTTATTTATTATTCAATTGGAATGAGTTTACTGTTAAATGGATTTGTTCGACGAGATGCTTTGTCATTAAATTAGAAGTTTGTTAACTACCGAAAAATTCGAATTCAAAAATATTTGTTCCCTGCGAAATATTCAAGGTGTTACGGGACTTGCAGAATATACCAGAGAGTATTATAATTTATCGTTTTTACTAATGTAATGTGTGTTACAGGTACAAGATACTAGTTCACATACGGACACACACGAACGATAAGCCCCACCGATGCTATATATGTGGAAAAAGCTTTACGCGTGCTGAAAATCTGAAAATTCACGCTCGTTCGCATACAGGTTCGTATAATATATATCTTTCTATATTATATTATTTGGTATACTTAGGCGTTTTTTTGGTTTTGTACTAAGCGAAGAATATATTGAATTTACAATTACGTTATCCTAGTGGTAAAAGGTTTTATTGTTATTGTTTTTATTCTTATAGCGCAAGCGCTTTGATTTCACATTTAACACCATTTTCAAGTAGTAAATACTTATCTAGTCGATACTTATTAATTTTTCGAATATAATTTTCTTAAGCGGAATTAAAAACATCAAAATCGCAAAATTTGGAAAAATTGGAAAAATTTTCAAAATATCAGATTTTTATTACATTTAATTTCGTTTTATAGTTTTATTTAATTCCGAAACTAATAACGTAAAACACTTAAAATTTGTACCGATTATTTATGTTAATGCGTTATATAGTGCTGTGTGAGTGAGTATGTGTGTGTGTGTTTGTAATAACAAAGGAAGCGGATGAGATTAAAAAACTAAGTCCTTTGTAAACACATTACTTAATAACAACATATTACTTAATATTTTATTTTTGTAAAATAATTATTTACGCTATAATATTCTAATTTTTTTAAAACTTTCTATTTAATCAAGTTGATATTTATTTTTTCATCTCTACTTAAAATTATAAAACTTAACTAGTATTTTGTTAACCATTAATATCTAATAGCAGTAGACTGTCGATTTGAGATTATATATAAATATATATAGAATAAATGTGAACTGTGAAATAAAACGTTTATCAATACATAAATACGCAGGAGAGAAACCATACGTTTGTTCGGTGAATGGGTGCAACAAGGCGTACTCTAACACAAGTGATCGTTTCAAACACACCCGAACGCACTTCGTTGAAAAGCCATACGCTTGTCGAGTGGAAAGCTGTCCAAAAAGGTACACAGACCCGAGCTCTTTAAGAAAACACACTAAAAGTCATAATCATGAAATACAAATGATAATGGGTACGTACCAATACATTATATATAACGATCAAATCGTATATCAATTATCGGGCACGAGCCTTATTTTATAAATGATTGGGTCAGTGGCACTATTTTATTTTTTTTCCAAGATGATGCCAAATTCACGGTAGGCCAATTATTTTTAACGTTACTACGAAAACCTCAAGGCGATTTTGAACGCAATATAAGCTATAAATAATCGTTATAGTAAGTTGAAGAATATTATCGGATTTAAAAAACAATTTAAGAGAAAACAATTCGGTTAATATTTTAAATTAATTATAATGAAAATTTTAAAAATTGAAAGAATTTAAAACAATAAAAACGAAAATATTAAAGAAATTAGGACGATAAAAGGTATTAAAAAATTCTCGATTTTCCTTAGAAAAATCATACGTTAAGCTAAACCAAAAAGCTGTAATTTAGCAAATACGAATGATAAGTAATAAACGTGTTATTTTAAAGTTTAGCAAATTACAACTTCTTTACCGAACTCGATCTGTTAATAAGGGACTTTACGTAAAGTGTTTCGAATTTTCGTTACTTTGCATTTTTATGTTTATAATGATTCGAGTTTTATTTTGTTATAAGTACATCAAATCTTTTACCGAAAAATGATGTTGTAAGTCAAAGCTGGATCACTAATGATATACAAACAGAATTTTTACAGACAAAAAAAAATACACACTCTATTATTAAAAAACCAATATGTTCTACAAGCTTCATTAACAATCTTAAATAATTGGTGCTCCAAAATATTTTTATATGATATTCAATACTTTCTAAATTCGGTATACTTATTCCTAACTATCAAAGTATAAAAAACGATAATCGAATATAATATTTTTTAATAAAAATAAAACGATCGAAAACTTGTATTCTATAGTTTATATTATGGATATAAGTAACCAATAAATCAAATAATATTTTTATTTTGCAAATGCTTAGACTTAAAATAAATAAAAAGTATATATTAATTTATAATTTTGTTTGTTTTCCGGAATAAAGTAAAAGCAAAAGTGTTTTCATTTTACTGTTGTGTTATAATAAAACGTTAACGCGTCGAAAATTATTGTTTTCCATTTATTTATCATTGTTATGACGCGCTTAATCGATATTATTTTCAAATTAGACGCGTATTTTTTGATCATAGAAATCGTTATTCTTAATATTAATAATAATAAGACGATAAACAGCGAAAATAATATATACCACAATTTATTTTTCAGCACAAGACGCGGCGAATCGTCAATGTTATTCGTCTACATTATTGGCGACCCATCAGGATCGTTCAGCGTATTCCTACATTTCCGCGAACGTAGTCGACCAACCACTGGACTTGTCGATTCGCTAGAAAAAATACAGACACACATATCACGTAGTGTCAAGCATATATTTTTTAGTGTAATTATTAATGTTCGACCCCGTGTGAAGAAGGTAAATTTAAGTGTTATACTAATATGTGTATATGTAATGTACCTGTCAATATAGCATCTCTCGACGAGTGTAATGTGTTTTTAAGACTTAGAGTCGAAATTGGTAGTGTTATAGTGATCGAATACAATCTTGGTACGAAAATGGTAATAATATCCAATCTATAAGAATAATCATTGTGGACACAATAATTGTCACGTGTAATTCGTATTTTTAACGTATGACATCGTGAAGAATATTCCGATAGAAATAATATCATCTTGTATATCTCACGGCAATTGGACAAAAACTATATGAAATAATTGTTTATTTGTCGAAACAAAGGACAAGTTATATTTACTATATCGTTTAAAGTTCGTTACAAAATACATTTTTATATAAATCGTGAAATTATCGATTTACCGGTTTTTTCACAATCATTTCTACAATTCAAATGGTCGATTAATATCATTATTTTGGAAAGAAGAAGGAAAGGAGATATAATTTAGTTGAAAATAATTTTTTTTAGAAAAAATTAATCGAGAAACAATTTAAAAAACAGTTATCATACAATAGTGTATATATATATATACATACATAAAAGACTGAGGCTTATTCCAATAATGATTCTTAATTACAAATATGTGTACACCCTCTCACTACACTTTAAAGTAACTATCAAAAGCTTTCTAAAAAAAAATGTTTTCAAAAATATAACCATTATAACCATTTATCGTAGAAAGGGAGATACGTTCATGGATATACGTCGTAGCCCCACATATTGTTTATTGTTTTTCCATGAAAAACTGTCCTTTTCGTGAAATTGAAATTATTATTCGGTACTTCTTGAAAAACAATAAAATATCAAATATACCCCTTTACGTGAATTTAGGTATATACAATGTAACGTCGACTATCCTGTAATAGATGTTTCAATTTTCATAATATCTATAAATATTTACGTATATTTTCCAAAAATGTATATTCCATAATTTTATATGTTCTAAAACTGTATTCGAATGGTGAACAAATAATTTATCTTTTCATTCGTCATTTCCCTCGCCTTTATCCCATCTATTTGGGGTCGGCCACCTTCGTCTTAAACCTCCATTTAGCCAGATCTCCCACATCCTCCACGCACACACCAGCAATCATCATATCCTCCTCAATCGTATTCAACCACTTCTTCTTTGGTCTTCCCCTTCCTTTTCTTCCAAATAATTTAACTTTTCGTATACAAAATTATATTGCCATCATAGGGTGACCTACATGCGTGAGTTCCAACTATTTTAGACGGTTCGTATTAATATTTCAGTATGACGTTCAAAAATGAAAATTATTCGCGTCCACAATTTTCAAATAATACCGACAATTTTAGGATCTATAGATATAAGCTATTTAATCGTGGTAAACTTTTATTTTTAAATTTAAGAAAAAATAAGGGTTCACTTTATATCGTTATTAATATTTTAATATAAATATATATAGATTAATTTTTTTTCGAAGTTCAATAGTATTTTAGATGTTAGTTCTTATAAAAAGAAAGGATTTTCAAAGTTTAAGTGATGTAGCTCAAGTTTAAGTATTTGTTCGTCAACAATTTTATATTTCGTTTCAAAAACGTTTAAACAATCAACTTTCAATTTATTATTAATAATTTGTTACCTTATAAATACATTTTAAAAAGTGAAACGAGGATTTTAAAGCTGATGCAAATGCCTTTATTAAAACATATTACGTTCTTATGGGTTTTTATTATTATTTATCAATGACTGAAAGAAAATTACAACTCAAATAAATATTTTGACTTCAAATGTTTAAAATTCAACAAAACAAGTAAAAAGTTATTAATGTTAGGAGTCCTTTATATATATATATATATATATATATATATATACATATTTAAAAATAAAAATGACAAATTAACCGTTTAAATACTAATGAATCTCGAAAAAGACTCAATGATATATTGTATATGTAATGCAAATTTGTTTTAAACGTTTAACAAAAAATATAGTTATAATAATAAATATTAATGTCGGTTTTCGACCAAATTTTTCGAGCTACGTAATTTTTTTATGAAAAAGAAGTCATTTCGAAAGCAGAACTTGGACCTAATTTTGCAGTTGAAGTAATTTTTAATTTACAAACGATATTTAGTTACGGAATGATTATTATCGACATATTCTTATCCTTGCTTCGTAATTAAACGGTAAATTGACCATTCGCGGCCGCTTCGCATAAATATGGCTTTTTAAAATTTTTTTAAATATTTTCTAAAATTCTGGCTGTTTCTACCAATTGATACTGGTTGTGTATTTTCTTATTATATTTGGTTAAGGACGAAAATAATAATCGTTTTAACTCGTTTCACGAGACCATAGTTATAAGAATAAAATTATACAAATGGGAGACGTCGTATACACGGGACTGCGATCAAATTAATAAACTACGTTAAATTTTTTTTTATTTCTGAACGAAACGACCAATGTATCAGTCACCTTACAACGTGTTTTTTTCTTTTTGCGAACGCTTTATCACATTGAACAAGTGCTTTGATTTTACATCTATCACTATTTTCATACAACGTACACATTTTTAGCTGGTACTTAAGGTATTTTTTTGTTTTAAAAGTTTTAGACTTTTCCCGATCATTTTCGTAAGTATCGAAACTGGCAAAATATCGGTAATATTGTCGATACGTCGAATTTTCGCATAAAAAATGAAAATCGTATTACTATAACGTTTATTATTATCTAAACATTACGAAAATTATTAGTCGCTTAATTTTGAAGTACCTAAACACAAATTTTGGATAAAATATTAAACGTACGTATAAATAGCCATTCTTTTTGTATTAAAACTATAACACGGATAACTTTAACATTTTAGATCCGAACGTTTAATTTAAGATTTGAAAATAATACTCTTCTACTTGTATTTCAAAATCCGTCAATTCGAATTTTAAGCGACGACGGATAATCGTTTTTCAAAAAAATGACTCAGAACGACGCCAATAGCTTTTATTATAATAACCGTTAATCGGTTGACGTATAATAAGAATAACATTCACAAGGTATATTATACGTAAAGAATTTGTATATTACAATATCGACGTGATATATAGCGCGCGAAATGAATCGTCGTAAACTAAACTTTACGTTTAAGAAATATTATAGGATATTACATTTTATTTTCTAGGCTTTCGATCCTGAAACGTAATAATTGTAAATACCGAAAACGAAATACGATTTCGCGAAAACTGGTCGCGTCGACGATAATACCGGACGCGTCGGAGTTTCTACGTAATTTGTCCTGTCGTGCCGTAAAACCACCGGTGGGGAATAAGCGCCGCCGACTAGTTCGCTTATTGGATAATGGTCGTGGAACGTAAAAATACGAGTACTGGCTCGCGCGCGCCCGCTGTTATAGGTGTTCACGAACAACCACGCGACGGAAATACGCGAAAAACACACGATCGTCGCGCCGCGCGACACGCCCGTCTCGTGTAGTTCGGCTAGAAGGGATCTTTTTTTTTTCCACACGTTATCGGCAATACCCTCACTGGCCCGGAAAGCCTG
>JAIPRN010004043.1:0-17366 GCA_025469175.1 Geopemphigus sp. TES_GeoC_2020 | reverse complement strand
CGAATGGAACGGTGTGTGGCGAGGGAAGGGGAGTATATTGAAGGGGAGCATTCGATTGTAGAATAATTTTTAAAATAAAACTCTTTTTCATAAGCAGTCTCGTTATTTAATAGCCAGACCTCGTATATGGTACTATTAAGAAAAATAATTACACGATTTAAATGTCATTAAAAATATATTATGCTTGACATTTCATAACTATTCATATATACTATTCATGTTTAAGACAAAAATAATGATTTACGGCATTAAAGTAGAATAGTTGACAGCATTCTTTATATTGTAATTTGCTAACATACGTATAATACAAACACGGTACTAACAACATTATAACATGTAACATACATTTGGTATTCAACTTAAAGTAAATACACAAAATTTAACTATTTTTTATTATGTAATGTGACTATAAATCTTGGCTTATAAATGCTATCCCATGAATATCAAAAATATTTTAATAAGTTACTGTTGTATTTAATTTAAGTTTAAAATTTAAAATAATATTACTTATATTATTCAACGAAATGACTAAATATTACCAAATAAACGACAAATTTAATAATAAATTTATAAATAATTTATATTAATATGATAAGTCTACAAATAAATTATATTTTAAATACATAAAACTTTTGTTTACATTTTCATTTCTCAAATTATTAGTATTACCTATCAAATTAGAATAATTCTAATTATATTACTTCCCTATTAAATAAATGTATTTACACTCGACGTCAATTACGCATGTTAGATATAAACTACATAGAATAAGTGCATACAGCACTTAGTAAAATATTTATTTAATATATTTAATTTTAAAATATTTTAGCAAACAATTTTCTTAATCTCGTTTTTTTTTTATTTTTTTAATAGAACATTGGGCAATCTGTACTTAAATTAATTACAATAGGCCAAAATTATATTTGAGGTGTTTTTTCTTTTGACATGTTGGTTTGAATGAAGAACCTTTCCAGCGACGGTACTTCGGCAATTTTTCTCCTAATCGAATCGAAACGTATAAATGTGAAATTCACGTGATCATAACATATGACATACCTTACATTACAAGTAAAATTATTTTATGGGTTACTTATTAAGCTAAAAATAAGTAATTCGAAATAAATGTTAACGCCAATGTTGTTGTTGCAAAATATTCGAAATACTACTACTTAAAAGTAATATTTATCGATTAACCTTTAACTTTGTAAAATGATAACACCTTTTTTATAACTAACGGTGCATTGTAAAAAATGATGATACTTTATATAGCTTCAAAATAATGTTAAACAAATAATAAATGTTTCTAACGTTTGTTTACTCAAAACTCCAAAATTATAATCAAAGTATTTTATAGAATATTTAAAAAATAAATTTTTGATGGCGTATATACTCGTAAACTAATTCCTATTCGCTTAAACATTTTACAACAATATCCGCCGATATGATTTTTCAATCGAAATTTCAGAAGGAACGTGGATAGTTTTACTAAACCCACTAGTGGTTGTGCTGTCATGAAATAATACGACAATTTTGTACGTATGAAATTTTATTTCGTTAGTGCAAAAATTATTTTAGCTTAGACATAACCATTTAATAATAAATATAAAAATGTTTGTAATTTTACTGCCGTATTTGCCAACTTTTAATAAGGAAATATTTGAAATTTGATAATATATCATCTCTCCAATACGTAACAAACGTGTAAACATGTCGTGTTAATATTACCTGTTACCTACATAAGGTGATTATTTCCGATAAATTTTAGTAAACAAAACAAAAACGATGGTGCTTAAGAAGCTAAATCATGATCTCCGTCGCCTCTTGAAATACTTAATTAATCAAAATATATTGACATCGTGTGGAAATTCAAAATGTTTTTCTATTTTTAATTTTTCGATTCCGAACAAAGCCAAATATGTGTTGTTTTTACAATAACGTGATTTTATTTTTTATATTTTTATTTTGTCCGTGAACACATTCCTAAAGAAATAGTTGTCGAACGACGTTGTAATTAGTTACGTTCTAGTAGCAAATTCTATTTAGTCGGTACTTTATTTGATATGTTTTTCGATTTTCCCAGTAGCTTCCTTAAACGTAAAAAAAGCATAAAAAAAACCTGATCAAATTGTTGACATATTCGTTTCAAACATGGACAATTTTTATATTTTTAAAAAGAGCTCAAAATATAATATAAACTTAGATATATATATATAACATTTCTAAATTGCCGATACAATGGATTATTGTTTTCAAATTCAAAATAATAATAATTCTCTAATATCCGCAGCGTACGCTAATTGCTTTATTTTATTAACGTTATCGATTTATTTATCATCATCTATATTAACTATATAATAATCGATTATTCGTTACTAAACAAAGAATATTAAATATTAATTACGATTAAATTACTACGTAATTATATAATTGTAATTATAAATCAGTTCGTAACGTAAATATTTTTTACGCGTGTAAGTTGTATATATGGCTCGATTTCGAGTGACTTTTTAGGCTTATGGCCAAAAACCAATGTATTTATATAGCTATGGTAGCTGATAAACATTGGTAGTAGCGATTCGTTAGGTTAGATGATACTGATAATTGATATTCATCAATTAAACATGTTTTATACAACTGGGTGTAAAATTTTATAATTCGGACATCGATTAGTTTTAATACACCATTGAGTTATGGGAAAAAATACGTAACAAATAAACAGTTTTGGGGTACTTTCGTATTAGAATTCTACGAAAACAGAAGTTTACGTATAACATTGTATAGGTACGCGTACCGCTTTCAAATCTGTCATTTCGGGGTATTTTTATAATTTTTCATCTTTTATATTTTTAATTAAATACTAATTGAAAACTAGTTCCAACAAAAGTTTACAAATTAAATTCGTGGAACACTACTTGCGGCCTTTGTTCCTTTATGTGGGTTTGCAGTTTTTTAATCAATTATGTTTGGTCGAAACCCAGCCAATTTCTTATCGACAAAACGACATTATTGAAGGGTTTTAATTTCGAATAAAGGTGTAAGGCAAAAAGTGTTTTTTTTTAATAGGTAGGAAGTTAATAAACAGGAATTCAAATCGCAATAAAAATAAAGAATTTCTATACGACTAATATCTTAATAATCACTATAGAAACGAATACGCCAAACAAATAATTATAATTATATAAAGTATTTTATATAATTAATACCATCCTAATTTATGAAGCAAATTATTACGGCTCGACGTTATTTTTGTTATTAACAAAATATGTTTCGGTCTTAGGATTCGTGTTCAGTACCGTATGTAGTATACCCATTTTTATTATTAATATACTCAAAAAATCGCCATAATTAGAACATAGACGAATAAATGATGTGCCTAACTTAGAATTTATCAAAGTAAATATGTAAGAAAATACGGTCACAGAAACTCATTACAAAGATATAGTAGTATATTTTCAAAATGCTTTTGACGAATGCACAATTTATTCTCTGCCAGCTGCCACCAGATATGGTGAACGTAAGTTATTTAACGTAACTATTATTGTCGTGTGAGCCATTTGCTTCTTAGCGACTAGTAATTACAGCGGACACGAACATTTTCTGTCCGCATATTCAACTAATTTCTGTCTTGTCAACAATAAAATATAATGATATAATTTATACGTATAAGATGCGTATTTATTTTTTGGTAGGTGAATTGTAACGCAATATGTATTTTTTAAATTTACAATTCACTCCTAATAAAGTAAATATATTACAAAGTGTGTTTGATCGATATAATTATTTACACTAAAATCGCGTATTCCTATAGTTTTATTCTTCGACTATATACATATATTAATCGAACTTGTAGGGAAATTTGATTATGTAAATCGTTAATTACTAATTAAGACACAACTAACCTATATTTAATAAAGTTATTTGTGTTCGTATTGTTAACGACGCTAACATTAAATAAATAATGAATTAACGTTGTTTTTTATTAATTTACGTATGTAGATAGTAGGTTATTTTATCGAACAATTTTATATATAGTATATACACTTTAATATAATAATAATTTTTTATAAAACAGAAATCGTTTTAACGATTTAAATATAATAAATTAGTACTTGTTAAAATGTCGCTTTAATATAAGAACGATCATTAATACGCGATTTAAAAATTATAATTATAGATTTAGATCTATTCCATCTAAATACTAAAAGACTTCAGAAGTATGATTCTATAAGTTTCGATTTTAATTAAAAACAATTTTCATAATGTTATTTCTTAATACAAAAGTTTCTACTTATCTTTTAATACGAACCACGACATAAGTAATGTAAAATAATACGTTTTTATAATCTTAACACTTCACATACGATTGAAAAATATTACGCACATTTGTTGGTATTTAAACAAATTAATTGATAATTTATTAAAAAAAAGAAAATGATACGTTGTGACGATTATTCGGCTCATATTACACGGACATAAATTATTATAAAACACTATGTATTATCGTTTATTAAGTAAAAAGTAAAAAAATAATATTTATTATTATTATTTTATTGTTGTACAAAATATTTATTATTTTTAATATTTGTTATATATATACCAATATCATAACTTATACTTAGTAGTTCAAATATAAATAATCGTTTACTTTGAGAGATTAAAGTTTATGTAAACAAAATGAGTTTAAGTAAGACCAACAAGATATTGCCTATTTTAATTAAGCACACAAACTTTTGGCACAGATGTAATTTTAACTAACCAGGTTCCATCATTATACCTGACATCTGAGAGCCGATCTCCTTTTATTCATACCTTCGCTACCCAACTTTCGTCTCTTACGAGTACACGTACGTATTCTACGCAATACTAAAACTTTTAATCTTACGCTATAACCAACTGGCCAGTTATAGTTTTCACTCAGTTACATACTTAAATATACAAGATATCGTTTTCAATTATGATGGTAAGAGGAAACAAACATAAATAATTCGAAAACATTAACTCAAAACGAAATGCCAAAAAACAAAATCATGATTAACAAATGAAGTAAATTAAGATTAGAATGCAAAAACGAAAATATATAATGTATCACACTTATTTATTTCGCATTTGACACAAACCTCAATATATTAATCATGCGTAATTATTTAAAACTAACAAATCCGCAAGTTTCTTTACATTCTATATAACGTGAATATAGTGAGAAATGTGAAAATGTGATTTAAATAATTCGATAAAATAAAATATCTTTGTTCAAAATAATTTAAATGCATTCCCTACGACTCATTTTCAAATATAATTATCGTATATTTTAATTTTTTAAATACTATCTAATTTTATTGTTATGTTATTGTAAACAGTTAATTAATATAATATATAAATGGTACAAATAAAAACCGTTTAAATATTAAAAATATATATAACCAAAAAAACAAAACAAACACTGATTTATTACGATTGTATAATAATATATAAGTAAAAACTCAATAACTATAATAAAAAGTCAAAAAATATTAATTTGTATCGAAAGATACAATTTTCTAAAGAACATAAATAAAAAACAAGTTAAACGATAGTAGATATATGCTTAAAATTAAATAATACGCATTGAACTACTAAATCACTTAGCCAATTGAACTATTAAAACAAAGGAATATATTAAGGGTTCGCTTATACTTGTTGCACTATAAAAAGCAAATATAGAAAATAAAATAAAATACTTTTAGTCGCGAAATTCTTGAATTTTCTTAAAAAATAATGAGAATAATCTAAAAATACCTAAAATACCAACTTGCAATATACGAACGATTTCTCATTCACTGTACAAATAAAAATTCGAATATATTTTCCCCTTAAATATTGAAATATTGACAGTAAAAAAATTCAAAAACACTAAAAACTCGTTATTTAAAACGCATATATATATTTATATTTATCTTATTTTGCTTAAAAATTGAAAAGACTTCAAAAATACTGTGACTGTATAAACCTCTGTATAATATAGTAAGGATATGTTTCTTTAAAATCATTCGTATCAATGACTACGATATATTCAAAAAATATTATAACCTTAAAACAATAATACTATAATACACATACAACCATAAGCCATGGAATTGTTTTTCAACTTAAAATACTGAAAATATTTAGAAACAAATAATTTATTGTTTCCTAAACTTCCAAATTTAATCGGAATCGTTAAAATAAAATTTTTAATTCCACGTGATCGTATTAATCATAATAATATATTATTAAACAATTGAAACTATACGAAATCCGTTAAATAAATGATTTCACAAACAACGGACGTACATAAACATTTTAGAAAACAACAAATAATTAAATTTGAAAACCCTCGGAATTCGAATAATATTTTGAAATAAATACGTTTATAAAAAATACGTCCGAAGGAAAATACAATTTTGGATGGTATTTGCGTACATGTTGTTTGAACAATGACTATAATTATAGGCACTGTAAGCGAAAGCCAGATTTCACCGTACCCTTTAAAGTTTTTATAATAAAAAAACAAAATTTATAAAATAATTCAAAAAATAACAAACGAGCACGTCAAACTATTACCCACCGCGATAAAACAGTGTCCTCGACATACCAAATATGTTCGTGGGTATAAATCGTAACGCAAAAATATTAATTTAATAAATAAAATAAACTATTTAAGTACTAAATGACTATTGTTGTATTCTTCGTAGTCATTTCCTACGAAGGTAAGTATACGTTTCCCAACAATTTCATCGTTCGAATAATTTTATCGGAAATTAACATTACATAGGTAAGTGTGAATTGTATTTTTAGATACGGCAAAATATCTATTGTTTCGTAAGATAATCGCAAAATAAACAAAACTGAATGCAACAAAAATATATTCCATTTTGGAATGACAGTATGGACTCCGAGTGAAAATTTAAAGCTAAAGATAAGATAATAATAAAAATATAAGATACATATCTAGAGACACATTTTATGCGACTGAAATTAATTTTGAAAATGATATGATCATTTTTATTATCCAAAAAAAATATAACACGGCCATATCAATTTGTATTAATTACTAACATAATAACAATATTTTCCTCGCATATTCGACATACTAAACTAAATAATAGGTAATAAATTTATTTTTTATTATTATTAGATGGATGTATTAAATTAATTCCAAAATTATAAAAATTTTAATTTACGAAAAATCAAAAAACCAAAAACGACAAATGATTAAATTTTTAATATTTTTCTTGAATTATTAGAAATTTATAAAAATTAAAATGACTTAATATGGAAGTTAATTTATTAACTTAGATAACGTTCGTCATATATTATAATTGTTTAAATATAAACAAAATAAAATTTTTCTAGATATGTACTTTTCCTTAAACCTAAAGTTAATTTATCATTTTATTAACCTAAGTATTTTTTCTCTTTATAAAGTAACGAGTATAAATATTAATGAAATTTCGTATTATACATCCATAAAAGTTATTGCTTAATAAATATCAAAATGAAGTTTTTATTATTTCTTTGTTAATAAATTGACCAAAAATAATAATATCGATTTAATTTTTCAATTATATACCCCTCGTTTATATTTCACGGGGTTGATTTCTGAACTTGAATTCGATTTTACATTTATTATTCACAATGTATTTTAAACAAATAAAACTATGATACGTAAATTTGTATTACTACATACAAGATTATTAAATTAATCATTTCGTCGTTATAAAACAATTTAAATACCTATAAAGACAAAAATCAGATAAACCGTGAAAACAAGAAGGAAACAATTTAAACACGCCATATACCGCATTCAGTAGTTATTGAAACACTAACTTTGTGTATACTTTACAAAAAATAAAAATAATAATCATTTCGATCAATAAAATAATTTCATAAATAGTTAATGTTTAATGGTAGTGTAGATTTTAAAATATACCGTTTATATTATTATGACGTTGAAATGTTTAATGTAGGGTACATAAAACTTACAATCTACACATTTTATTTTTATATAAATTATACGAAAATTTCTCGGCAATTGGTAACTCGATACTTAAATTTTTGATAATTCGAATATCCTCTTAAAGTACCTTATAAATGGTTATTCTTACATAAATATCAAAGAGTATAATCAAAAATCTTTTCAATTAATCGATTCTTTTTCTTTAATAATCGATTTCATAATAATAATTAATAGTTTAATACACAATTATTTTTGTAACTTTATTGTTTTTAATATTTTATACTTGAAATTACATTTATATGGTATATTAAAAAGTAAATTTTCAAAAAAAAAAAAAATAGCTTATATTATATATAATAAGTCTTTTTTATTACGAAATCAATGTTAATAATAAAAATTGTAGCTCAGGAAATTAAACATTTAAATTAAAAATATATTCGCTTGTATATTTTATTATTATTATTATTTCAAATGTATGGCAATTTATTAAAACACAATATCTTGTTGTTTTGTTAAATTGATTTTTTTTTTCGAGTATTACCCTTAAATGTGACGTTATGGATAATTTAAAATATATTTAATATGATATATTTGTTTTACGCTAGGCATTTATACCAAAATTAAAAATACCATAATAGTTACAAAATGAATAATTAAAGTGTGAAAAAACATAAAATACTAACATGCATTAAAGAATATTACTATGAAAAAAAAAACGAAAAAATTAGACATTTAATTTAAAATACCATTATAAATATATATTTAAAATTACCGTAATACCAAGGGCATATTTATCTATTATACCTCATTTTATTCACAATATTCGTGAATTCAAATTATCTTTAGATATACTAACGTTATAACATGTCTTCTACATAAAATTTTGCTTAAAATAGAAACATTATACAATATATTAACGATTCCAACGAACGTTTTTATTTGCTTGGTTATTGAATAATACAAACAAGTATGGTAGAATACTATATATAGAATATAGAAGAGCCTGTTAATTTTTGTAAAATGTGAATTTATCAACTTGGAAAACCCATTTAGAAAGTGATTCAACTGATATTTGAGAAATTTGAGAAATTTTTTCCTAAATTTACTAGCGTATGTTTTTTTAATGATGTTATATTTTAAGAATTTTCAACGTCCTGGTTAGTCGAAAACGATAGTCAAAGTTAGTTTCAATTTTTTTTTAATTTCAAGCGAACAAAACTTATAGTACGAAATATATTGAAAAGTCGAGTCTTCAATGGTATCCAATGATTCATATAGTAATAACCGGAAATTGAAAATGTCCGGGAAAATTTCGACAAAAACCGGGAAATATTGGAACGAAAAATATTCATTAAATGACATATAAAAATATGTACTCATTAATACCGCCGTAAAAATTATCTTTTAATAATTTCTGACATATTTCGTAATTATATGCAAATTAAATCATTACAAATTAGATTACTTTAATAATTTTTAATCTAAAATGTGTTTAATTTTTAATTTTTCGATTACGTGTAATACCTACTATTAACCTATAAATATATTAGCTTCTCGATATTTGAAAATGACTATTACGTATAAAATAAATTGATTGGCCAAGCCGTATGACAATTTATCTTATTTCGCCTTCTCGGTTGAAAATACTGGCTGTTTTCTTTCGTAAGTCATTGCCCGGTGAAAATATATTTCATACGCTCTAAGTATAATAATTCTCATCGATATATTTTATTTGACGACGAATTAATCCATTTTCGGTGCTTTTTTAACCATAAATTTTAACCCGACCAGTGTTCATTGGCTCAGTATCATATCGTATCTTTGTTTAGAGGGTTTATTTTATATATTATTATTACGCGCAATGTTTGCGTACACCTAACTATACTATTATTGGCAGTTAGCTAAAGCGATTAACAATCATAATGTAAGAAAATACTCGAATTTATTATTATCAAAATTTTCAACGCATTATTTGCGTACTATTTTAATATACTTCTTATTAACTTTATCGAAAATACACTAAAACGATACTTAACTTCCCACGTTTTTACAATGTATAAATAATTATAGCCTGGTATATAACACTAGTTGTTTATACGCTTAATAAGACTCGCTGTTACTGTGATTTCTCCCCCTTCACCCAAATTAGTCATTAAATATATACTTAGTTAAATGGAAAAAATTTAAACTTAATCGGCCGTTACAAATAAATTTATAAATCGCTCGATGTACATGCGTATTGCGACGTTTAATATTGGCCGTTAAATCGGTTATTTATTATTATAGATTATATCGAAATGTTTTGATCGCTTATTTTTAGTTATTGTTCATATTATTCCGTTCGGAATGATTTTCTCCATTTTGACATTTCCATTTTGTAGTTGTAAACTTCTAAAAAAACTTAGTTTTTTAAATATGTAAAATATACAGCAAATCTGTTATCAAATTTAACGAATTATACATAATAATTAGTATTAATATTTTTAGTTCCACAAGATACGTTATAATATAATTGAAAAATTATGTAGTTTTAAAAAAATACGTTTATTGTTTTAATATATAAAGTTTACTAGCAAATAACATACCTAAGATGATTACTGTACTTATTGTATTTATTTGTAGTTCGTCCATTCTAATTTTAAGGTTTACTCGTCCGTTGTGATGGCACCTTTTCATGTATCAAACGCCACTATTTTTAAAACCCATAATTATTGTTACATACAATAAACCTTCAATAATGCATAACATAACAAAATTAATATGAAATAGTTATAATTCAATAAAGTATATTATAATTATCAAGGTAAATAAGACCATTATAAACTACGTCATACTTGGCGATTAAAAAGCGTCATTTAAATAGAAATGTCACGAGTGGGACAATACAACTATTTCCTTGAACAGAAAAATATGAAATTATTAATTCGGTTTTAAACGTAAATGATTTTGAGTTTTTTCGGAAATTATGTTTACATAAAATGTAGCGTGTAAATTTAACGGAAAATTTCGCTCTGACATTTGCACAATTTCGTTGTGACGCTTGAAGTCTCTTAAC
This sequence comes from Geopemphigus sp. TES_GeoC_2020, assembly GCA_025469175.1. Taxonomy (NCBI): domain Eukaryota; kingdom Metazoa; phylum Arthropoda; class Insecta; order Hemiptera; family Aphididae; genus Geopemphigus; species Geopemphigus sp. TES_GeoC_2020. Next base: position 6,336 of record JAIPRN010004043.1, on the reverse strand, counting down.
TAATTATAACAATTATAAATTAAAAAATTATCGTATTTACTGTTTCATACATTTTTCTTTTAACGTTGATACTTTTGGTTGTAATCTTGAACGCGTTTTTTTATATTCTCTCACGTATCATAACGTTCGGGAATTCTATCTGTTTCATCTTCTCGATAATAATAATAAATGAATCTCCATAATGTTAATAGTATTATCTGGAAGAGTGAAGCTGATTGAAAACCAATCATAACCATTAATAACTGTACCTCCCGGGTATTTCGGTATAGTTAGGGTTACTTAATTTCCAAACGAGGGATTATTATTTGAAGTAGCGCGTGTACATATAGTGATTTCGAGTGTCAGCCAGCCCGGATTTATAACGTTTAAATTCTTCGGTCCGTTCACAGCCTGCCCCTTGATTATACTCCGTTCGCGGGTGACGAATAACAATATTAAAATCGTAATCAACAGCGGTGCTATACATAATAGATGGCCGCGTTTGAGCTAATCGGAATTGAAACGGGCTAAATCGGGACAAATCTCGGTATGCAAAATGAAATAAAAACTCCGATCGTTCGTCCGCGACGGTTTCGATACAGGCATATCATCTCTCCGTCACGGGAAGTGGTCAATATCCACTATTGGTTGCAGGTGTTATACTGACTGTCCCCGTTGGCTGGTAACGATGAAGTTACGATTTCGTTGCTAGTAGGAGCGCTCGACGTCTCGGGTCAGTCATTTTCTGTCTCCGAAATTATATATATATCGACGAGAAGCAATGGAGTCGCACTAATCTGTGAACGCCATTGTCAAAAGTTGTGATTAATCAAGCGATCTATTTTTTCGTGTTCGCGGCAAAGCGTGTTATTGACCGAAATTTAGAACATAATTTTTTTTTATTTTATTTTTATTATTTTATTTTTTACTAGAATATTCGACAATCTGTATCAAATTCGATACAATAAGTCGATGTGAATTACTTAGATTATTATATTGTCATGAACGCTTGAGGAAAAGACCGTCCAGCGACGACACTTCGGCGGTGGTTCATTATTTATATAAAGTTGTGAAGATATAAGGTACTATGTTAATTTAAGAAGTCTCTAAGCCATTGGCGCTTGAGCCTTCTTGTTAGATTTCCAGGTAGTGTAATGTTGGATAAATTGGCAATAAGAGGAATTGAGTTGTTAAGAAGCGTTTATAGAAACGTATATAGTTGGTTTTGGCAACTACATTTACCATAGGTATTCTGAGATCTGTGTGAAAGTAAGGTTGGAAATGTACAGAGGGGCATTTGTGATTAGGCGGAGTAATTTTGACTGGAAAATTTGAATTTTTTGTGCATTGGTTTTCTTGGAAGATCCCCACATTTGAATGCCGACACCCGTTTCACCGGCACGAGCGCTGTCAAAATATTTCGAATAATCGCGATCCCCGAATGTCGGTTATTTATATTAAACTATTCGTAAATACAAAACAATCGATATTAGAAACTCTAAAATAACTTGCGTAATAATATATTACATCTATAACCGGGATTTCAGCCCGAATTGCGGTTTTTCTGGGTGTTTAAAGGCAATTCAATCCATGTACACGATTCAATTCGTTTAATGGATACTTCAATGGTGAAACGTTGAATTTACGTTTTTGCCCGTTTTTAGAATAATTTTTAACATTTATAGGTCGTTTTATCACTTTAGGTGTACACGTTATACGAATATTTAACGCGAAATTAAACGATTCTGATATATTACTTCGAAAACTTTTGTTTTTATAAAATGGGTTTTATTGCGTATTCCCCGTAAGTACTGATAATCGCTAATTGTTCTACTTAAATTTCGATAACATCTTTATCTCTCTATAACACCATTAATAACTAACGCTAGAACTCCGACAAATAACACAATCATTTGATCAATCAGCAGCGTTACATAGTGATCACGTTTATTTCGTATTCACTCATTCCTTGTTTATTCATTCGACATATCATTTTTTTCCGATTTGCTGTCAGTTTAGTTGGTTTTCAAAAGCGTTTAAAATGCGTGCGTGTAAAATAAATTAAATCGTGTATGCTTAACAAAGTGTGTACAAACCATTTTTATTTTATGAAAAACCAAAGAAAAGTCGTTAAATGAATCGTCTATTTCTTCTTACTTGCGGGCTTACCGTGAATGAATTCGGCACTGTCGCTAAGCTGCGGTGATGTTGTTCACCGGTCAACGCGTCGTTTCAAAGTTTTCATCGTTATTTCTCTAGTCATAGAACCATTTAAACTCTTTAAATATTAAAATACGTATTCGATCGATTTTTGTGATAAAATGAGAAACGTAAAAAAGAATCGCGGTCGTTTTCCAATGGCGTTATCATGGCCAAATGGATTTTCCGCGGAGTTTTTGCCTTATTGTTCAGACCGCATTTTGACAATTTCTCAAGGCATTTAAATCCGGTCCTTAATTTTAACAGCATATTCATTACATAAAGATATAATGTAATGCAATAATATACCGTTCCTACCGCCGTGATAGCGTAGGAATCATACGATGAACACGTGATGTGTTCGCAAATCGGAACTGTACCAAGATTGCCTATTCAAAGCGCCGTGAAAACGTCAATCAAATGCGGACGTTGTCGGCTATTTATTACGGTTGTAAAAATAATGAGGCTACATAATACAATAAATAAAATTCTCGGGAAAACAATGTTATCCTTCGCAAACGAATCGAAAAAGAACGGAATTTATCGAAAGGACCGACGTAATATTTTACCATCCCGGGGCCAAAAAAAAATTACTCATTTGGCCGTGATTGTATATGTACGAAAGAAGCTACCATAAATTTAATTATAAATCGTCTACCGAAATAATTGCCAATTTAAATAATTATGGTAATAAAGAGTATTATTTTTAACAAAATCACAAAACGTGGACGGTCCGACTTACGAATAGAAGACGGTTATATTTCATAATATAAAATTCAAACGTCGTTTTCAGAAACGTTTTTCTTCTTGTATTTCTTCCAAAAATTCGATAGCGATATATTTTTTCACTTTTCTCCCTTGATATTTGTATTATTATTGTTATTTAAATGTTAGACGATACTCGTAACTTCCGAGTACCTCCTAAAAAGATTAAAATAAAACAACGATATTCGCGCAATTATATTTTTGATAACCAAACAAATATCGACAAAATTGCATAATTCCCGGCAAAAAGTATCGTTTGTTTTTAATGTCGCTGTAATTCTTGTACATTACTAACAGTTTCCACGATTTATTGTAAATGCAGTATTCGGTATAACTGAATTAAACAAAACAATTGTACAGAATTATATAAATAATAAACGTTCGTAAAACATTTACACACAGAACAAATTTGTGTTCAGATAGTTAACTCGAAAATTAAAAAAATTAAGAAAAATGTCTAAAAAGTATATTGTTTAATATTTTTAAAAATGTGTTCTTAAATACGAATTTGCGTTTCGGTTTTTATAACAACTTTTTCAACTCGAATGGACACATATAATTTTGATTCGTGTACAACCAATTTACAAATTACATTTTAGTAGCTGAAAACAATTTTCTACGTAAAATGCTTTAACAATATATAATTTAAAGTTTTCAAAAAGTATTTTTGTATATTCATAACATTCACGAGCGTAAACGCCTGAAAATAAAGTCAGATATTTCTTTTCTATTGTCGACCTAAAATAGGTTCGCTAATTGCTAAATACTACTTCGTCCGAATTAATTTTTAAGGTAATAAAAAAAGTACGAAAAAGTACTACACCTTCAATATATATTTAATTGTCTTTGTATTATCTACTGCGACGGTGCACGTGAGCGTATATAAATTAAGCACATTTTATAAATACGGCACTTTTTTAACATTCAAACTACTCTATGTTCAATCGTCGCTAAAATAAAACCGAAATACAAACGAATTCTTTAACGAAACATTTCGTACCATTTTTCAAATTCTTTAAGATAATTGTGTAAAGAGATAGTTGGAGAGATTTAAACATTTTAAAAGTCTTTTCTAAAATCATTTTGTCTAGCCTACAGCCTTCAGCCGTTTAACGGTCTAATGAGTAACTACCAAATACATTAACGCGATGTGTGTAATACACGCCAGTACGAATATACGATTACTTTCTTAAATATTAATAACGCTACCAACGATTACACTTAGTCGGTATGTAAATATATATATACTTGCCACAAGTAAGTTGTTGTGTTAAACAGATAATCGTCGTAGAATAATATTGAAAAGGTCATTGGCTTAACATTGAATACAAGGCGACGTTTATTTTATTTTATTTGTTTACGAATTTATTTACGGAAACAATTTGAAAATGATATAAAACCATAAATAACAGAAAAAATACCGACTTGTTGATTTTATGTATATACGTAGTAAATCGTCATTACATGCGCTCGACTATTGGGTAGGTTACAATAAATGTATCCTCCCCCCCCCCCGTAAAGATACAGGTAGACCATTTGTAAATAATAAAAATCGAATTTGTATTCGACTATTTCTCATCCAAGAACACACATTTAGTGATAGTTATTATCTTTTGTGTCGGTTTTCTCCTTTTAAATATTCTTTTTTTCATTCGGTTTCAATCTACTCGACGAATTTACATAACGAGAAAAAGTATTACTAACGCCTCCCCCAAATTTCGATCAATATTTCATAATCAAATACTTTTAAGGAGGCACCCATTATACGTTTGTACTACTAAATATAACAAATAACTGTAACGCTGTAGGTATATAACGTTTAAATCTAGTGCTTTCGTGATCGGTCCATTCAAATGTTCTTTCACCCTAACCAGCCGCAGCGTGATATTTAATCGTGATTTAAAACTGCAGTTATGACGACCCGATGATATAACTAACCGACTTAAAATGGCGAATTTCACTAACTTTATGATAGAAAAAGGGTATAAATTGTATGCATGTAAATGGTTTTATGCCTTTTCTCCTGCCCTGTGTTAGCGCAAAGTCGAAATTCCATCTAGAACACATTAAAAGTAAACAAAACAACTTTGTATAATTTTGAAACTAATAATAGGTAACATAGAGTCTAAAGACGACACATTCCTCAAAAACAAACTAAGGATTGCAAATTATAATTATTATTATCTATTAGTCATTACAGGCGTAGACGTATGCCATGTTTCTCGATAGTCACGCGTTTAAATCGAATTTATTTTTATCATTAGGCACACAACGAGTTTCTGTCGACTTAAATCGATTGTCACTAAATATTCCTCATACGATTATTAAGTAAATAATTGTTATTTATATATATTTATAATTTTATATTTATATATTAGTCTATAATTTTACGAATTATTAGAATATATAAGTTTGTGAATTTGTTAAAAACCAAAATAAATGGATGGGATTGCGATCATTTAGGTAGTTGTTTCGACAACTATTGACGATCAAGCAATAAGAAAAAAAATGTACGAACAAATTTAATTTCTTAAAATGTTCAGTCGACGATTAAAATAAAATACCCTACATCACATAAACAAAAGCCTATTTTAGTTCAAAGCTTATTCGTAACTAAATCAGCGCACACGAAACATTTATTTAGTATTTTATTTTAAGCATCATTTATCACGTAGTTTTTTCTTTGGAACAATGTTTTATTTTAAACGGTTACTCATTACTGAATATATAGTATGATTTGTCGGTCACCATTCGTATTTTTGTTTATTATTATTGTTTAAAGAGTGGAAAACGTTCAACCAAAGAAATATTTGTATTTATTCGTTTGACAGACGATTGCACACAACCTTTATTGACTCGATATATCATCGTTTTTAGACCAATAACCGATTTATCTGATGAATAAACATTAATAAGAAGTTCGTAAGACTCGTCTACGTTATTAATCCGATTTGTTCTTGTTTATTACACTCGACAGTTCGCCACACTATTTTTAACTTGTTTATTTGACCAAATTTAGCCCAATACATTTTTCTTGTTCCGAAAAATTTGTATTTATCGTCCAAATTCTTAAAATGTAACTAGCCGCAATTTTTGTGGATAGCGGTTCAAATGTATCGCACGATCGAGTATCGTAACATTAATTCAAATTTGAAAACAGTGATAAATCATAATGAATTTGAAAAACGATTCTATACAAAAACTTAATTTATTATTTCTTTGAAGGTTTTCAAAATTCAAACTTCAGACACTACGAAAAAAAATTGTGACTAACAATTATTGAAATTTTTTAAAATACTGTTCAAATATTATAATACAATATATGTATACGTATATATATATATATATATATATATATGTGTGTGTGTGTGTGTGTGTGTGTGTGTGTGTGTG